>NIUQ01000283.1:0-58487 GCA_002796945.1 Plectus sambesii
TCGAAAAATTCTGATGCGTTTTTCGGTAATTCCGACCTGAATTACCCTAGAATGCAAATTTTCATCAAAATCTGAAAAGTTTTTGCCCATTGTGCCAAGGGAAGCTCGATGGTTAGAAAAAGTCTGTCTTAAGGAGAGTGCCTAGCGTAGTGGGTAAAACTGCGCAAGCTGTCGACACCGTTGCTGCATATTGCAGAGCTTATGCAACTGCACCTAAAAAATGCTCGTCGTCTGCCAATACTATGTTCTTCGACAGCTTGGAAAAAGGAATTAGAAATGAAGTAACAGATAATCAGATCGAAGGCCTGCTGACTATTTCAAGAAACGCGCTAAACACTTTGAAAAATTGCAAAATATTCCTTCGTTCCCTTGTCGGCAAGCTGCCTCTTTATTCATTTTAAAAAATAAGCTAAACGTCAGAATCGCTGCTCGCATACGCAACAAGAAACCTTTGATATCGGAAAAGTTTCAAGAAGATAAAATAAGAATAAAAATTTTAAAAATTCGTATTGTTTATTGAGCAGTGTATGCATATTTATTTTAATATCAATAGTACTTGTACTAGTAGTTAAGAGAGTACGAGGATGGATCAATTGAAAACAATTATTTTGCGATAGCACAGGTTATTGTAAAATTATTGCTTTCCGTTGATTAATCCTAGTATGCGTAATGCAAGGTATTAAAGCAAAGCAGGATCGTTTCACTCTAGCTCCTAGACCTACAAATAAACTCTCTTTATGTAAAAGCAAAACTTCGCTTCAATAGTCGCTTATTTAACGTAAGCGCGCAATAAAATACGAAGACCTAAGCGTAGTCACTCCGTGTAGCAATCGCTGTCTCAGGAATCGAACCGCGGGACTCCCTTCGCCACGTCACAATTCATAGAATCGCTGTTTGTCCAGTCCGACCACATTGTCAACAACGACTAAACCGGTTTCCCCTTAGTTTCGGCTGCCGTTGACGGCATGCGCATTACTGACGAGCAATCAATAGATACACAATACCATGCATTGCATCGCGTTGCGTTCAAATAATTTTCAATTTAAACCAAGAGAAGATATTAATGTTCCTCGTTTCTTGTTTCCAAATCTGTGAAATATCATATAGTGAGATATATATATATATAAAGGTTTGGTCTTAACACAAACTCAGATACCATGTCGGCGTTGTTTGAATTGGGGAGGCCGGTTCGGAGTAGAGGTGCGCAATTATGACAAAAAAACGAAAGATCTGCGACTCTGATTTAGTAGAAGGAAGGCTAATTTTTTTAAATCAGTGCTTTTTAGATGAGGATCATTTCACAAAAATTTCCGATGTTATTTTCCTGAAATAGGAAATTATACGTCTGTATCTTAAATATTTACATAGCACTGTCGTTGATATTTGATGACGCCGTCAGTCGCGGTACTGAACGGGTCCACATGATGTTCTTTGGCGGCATTGGTTTACTAAGTGTGTATGCCCCTGACACACGAATTTCATAAAGCGACACGTACTTTTGGAAAACAAGGTCACGCACGATTGCAATCAAATCTTTCTGGCACTTTGCACAGATGCGCATTCGATACTGAATTTCACGTTGACGCATTATTTGTTTCTCTTATTAGCTAACTGAATAAATTGATCTGATACACACGTTATCTCCTGTGTAATGCTTGCGCTATGCAATGCAGTCGGAAATAATCGTTGCTCTGCGCATCTTCAAGCGATCAGAACGTTACAGAATTTATCTGGTATAGCACTGGTGCGATTTTTAGCAATATCTGACTGACGCATGTACGATACGTATTTAGTAAACTACAGACATACAATCACCTATCTGCCCCCACCCGCTCATCGAAGAGCAAGAGAGACTCACATACAGAAACGCATTCTCATGTTTTGCCGCTCATCGAATTATCGACATTCTCCCCTCAAAAGAGGTTAAACATTTTGAACTTTTCGGAATCATTCCGAACTTTGCACTATGATTTTACTCGAAAATGAGCAGGTGGAATTTTGAGATATATGGGAATGGATTTAGAGATTGACGGGGATGAACTTGAAGACCTTGATAATATTGCATCCCCCCGCGGCCGATTTGGTGCAAGTTGGTACTTCGTGAAACGACCGCGAAATATGTTAATATATTACTCCGTTATTACACTTATCTGTTCTTAAGAGATAACCAGCAGGCGTCTGGTCTCGCGCCACAGTTACGATTTAAGGGCGACCTTCAGTTGCCTGTAGTGATCTGCTACTCTTTTTCGTGCACAACCTAGAAAAATCGGCAAATCCAGCGCACACACGAGTGCCACCTTGTGAAGGAACAGTTGGACAATTCTTTCACCCAGTTATCGTGTTCGGCATCGGCACAGGCAGCACAAATTGTTTTCTCTCGACGGCGCCAGCCGCAATCATCTGGCAAACGAGATCATTTAAGGGTCAAACTTCTACGCGTCAACGGAGTCGGTCAAGATAAAGGGGTCAGACGACGGACGTATTAAACAGAGCGCCATCGACCTTGATTTCATTGTTCCGTCGATATTGTCGGTAACCAGGTAGTGGACGGCCTTGATTTTATCCTCGCCAACATCTTCATATTCGCTCGTATTGCTATCGCAGATTCCCACAAATTTACGATGATCATCTGGTGCAGTTTGCTGGTTGGCTTCTCGCTACTGCCCGCGTCACTGGGCTTCTCCTGCGGTAGCAGCGCCATTCCATTCCGACTGGAAGTGCTTCAAGACGGCACCCCTATCCTCGGTTGCGCTACACCCAACTGTTTCGGCGGCGGAGAAGGCGGCATTGGCTTCGACCCCGAAACTCAGGCAAACGCAGCGGTCGAAGGCAAGGACGGCCTCCAGCGAGAACAGGACCTCGACCAGGACAGATGGCGACACCCCAACGCTGAGCCGCAGAGAGCGGTCAGTTATTACTTTCGGCTGCCATACAGTTGTTCTGTTATAAATTGAAATCATAGCAGACTCGGTAAAGGATTAATTTGGGGACAGTTTAAGCAAGTTTTATAAACTAAACTGTCAGGACACTTAAATCATTGTCAGAGTTGAAAAATTATCCGAGTGCCTCATTTTCTTGCGCGTTTAACTCCTGTTAATAATTTCGACTTTTTCTAGGAAAAATTTCTTATTTCGATAATGATTCAAGTGCACTCAATCCTTAAAAGTGTTTTGAGCGCAACACATCCCAATATGAGATAATTTCTACATGAAGGACAGCCAGAGCACAAAATGATATCCTGCATTACTAACAGATTTAGTCAAAACAAACTTTCGGCTATTAGGCCGTTACTGCCACAGACTGAGAGTTTAAATTGCGCGGTATTTTACGTTTAAAATGTAAGGCGGAAAAAATCATACAGTATGCTGGCTAATTTGAAGTTGAAAATTGAAAAGTAAAACATCTATCATCTGAACCTCTATGATAATTTTCTCAGCGAGATTACTTACCACAATCAGTTGTAATTCGGTAATTTCGTTTTAGGAATGCTTCTTCTCGTCTGCTGGCAGCTGCCCAGACAACCACTGGGTCGGTGGACTGTCGGGCAATAAAGCCAGGTGAGGGCGATATTTATTGATTATAAGGGCTAATGTTACGGTACCCTTTGCTACGATCAGTTTATTGGTCAACTGCTTGTGAACTAGAACTTCTTTATTTCGTTTTTGGCGAACCCTAACCGAACGATGCAAATGGTTTTCATGGCGCAGAAAACAAATTAGCATATTAGTTTTCTGCTGTGTTCTATGTAGCATATATATTGCCCTAGAGTATCGACAGAAAATTTTATTGCATGCACAAAGAAACAGTCAGTTCCCTATGTTTTGTGCGAGCAATGACCTCTTTGTTCCATGGAACAACTGTCTTTGCGCGCCTATGGCAGACACAAGCGCCTAACACCAGTACAAAATCTTTAATGTACTGCGCGACATACTCACGCTGGAGCCTGTTTAGCGAAAGAAGCTAAATTTTATACGGTGATATACGGTAGATGTTGACTTTATTGTACTGGCGTTAGGCGCTTGTATGATAGACTTGATGCATGGTCGTTTGTGACGATCGCCTTATATTAGTAGAAAAAGGGTATCTCTTTGTCGCAACGATAAATTTAATTCTAATCACTTCGTTTTAGCCTGGAAATCCAGTGCTGCAAGTACAAGGGACTTGCATTCTCGAAAGTTCTGACGAAATCAGTTGTCCGACCTGGAGAAGTGTTCACCGGCGGAGAGGTTGGTCATTTTCAGATAACATTCTCATTTAGAGGGATGATTTTAGTTCCAAAAGTTGGGTTATTTTTGTATATCAAATAGTATAAAATACATATAAGAAAGTGCGGAAGAATGTAAAAAACTCTTTTATCCGAATTTGCCTTTATTTAGAGTCTCTTAAGCATATTAGCACAGTGCAGGAGAAATGAAAGAATCCCTGAAAAACGGGTTTCTTTATATGTCGATCTGTTATCCGGATCATTTTTCAGGTGCTCCTCAACGACCGACAGACGCAATTCGACCTCATTTCCGACGTCCGAAAAGTGATCGCCGATGATGGAAAGTAAGTAAATTTACCTTTCTTAACATGAAGAGAGTCAAGATTATTAATTCATTAAACCAAGGAATTATACTTTTTTTTACGGACACGCTTTCAGAATTTCATACAAATTCTCCGTTACTCGAATGCATTGTATTCCGGACGCTCCCGAGAAGACGATTGAAGGTAAATTTTCACTCCAACAAGTTACTCTAGTTTTCCCCATTTTTAACCCTTTTACGCAACAAAGAGTACATCAAACGAGCTTGCACATTTAGCTGCTAATCAATTGCAGCATTTAAGGAATAATGTACTGTAGATACTGCACACAGAGATGGGAATAGTTTGGGCTTTCTCTAGTTTTTGAGTTAGGATCATTCGTATAAGGTTATATATTCATACCCGATTAGCTGCGTAATTCATTATATTTTGATTAACCTAAATTTGTTCTTCACTGTATCGCGAACTCATTCGTCACCTCCAACCAAAGAGACGTAACTCCATGTGAAGTAATAAAGCCCAGTAAGCCGCCACAGCGTATGCACATCAGAGTGGTAACGCAATTTGCCTTTAAACCCTACGTATAATATTCGGAAATCTGAATCACAAAGGGAAGAACAAGCAATTCATTCGCCACTTCATTGAGAAAACTAAACTATAGTGAAATTAGTGCATGTCGGTACTAGGAGGACCGATTAAAATTATTAGTATAAATAAAGTATCGTTATAAGCGAAACCAATATAAATGAATTTTATTGTACGATAAGTTTCCATATGCAAGTATATTTTATAGTCCATGCGTCGGCCGATGACATCGTCGCCGTGCTCAGCGGTCAGGCAAATCCCGTCGGTCTGGAAGAGCCACGCCGTCAAGCCGCTGAGACTAACCCACTTCGAACTGAGCAAGGACTTGAGCCACTAAGCAGCGGTAATTTCCACTTTCCGTTCATTGATTCATCGTTTAGTACTGCTTGAAATTATTCAGTGCTATATGTTGCGATATTTAAACTTTACATAGTTCCCAACGCGAATTCATGAATACCGTAATCAACTCTGTCATTTTTAAATTTTTACCCAAATTGAGTGATTCCTTTCTCTCTTTAACCCCGAAAAAGGTGTGTTATTTGATTTGGTGTCGACTAAAGTGTGTAATATAGAACTGGCACATTATCTATCTTAGTATACACTATTCCTTACCTGATTCAGTGAACTAAATTTTCAGTAAAAATTGTTGAAACCTCCAATTTTACAGGAGGTGCAAAGGCATTCCAAGGCAATATTCCACAACAGTTCAATGGACAAGGAGCGGCCCAGCAAGGTGGATCAATCGTTCGAGGCCAGCTTCGAGGAGGCACTGGCCGTCTGATTGGGTTCGAGCAACAGCAACCGACCAGCTTTGTTCAACCACGTATCACTGGCTACAATCAAGTTCAGGTGCGGTCAAAATTCTTACGTGTTGATGTGTGAGGAAAATGGGATTGAAGTGAAGGGGTGTATAGCAGGGTACTACCTGATTTACAGTCTAATCTGTTAAGAATAGCAATAATTTACAATCTTTTGCTTAATTATGACTCATTTTGTCTCAAATTTAGCAATTAAAAGCATAAAGATTGTTAAGTGTCACAGTGAGAAGAAATGAAACCAGATATGAGGTATAGAAGTAATGGCCTAAAGAGGGGTCGTTGATGTACGGTATCACATTGTGGAACTGAGCACTGAAAAAAGCTAGCTACATATATGGCCTCATCTGAGTGGCATCAGTGTGCGACACGCTCACTGCGAGCCTATTTCACGATAAGTCAGCTAGCTGTGTTAGAAAATTTTGATTTCACATATTCGCAGCTCGTTGACATAGCGTGCTTGGGTGTCATAAATGGGAAAAAACTAAAACCGCGCCCTATGTTTGATGTTTTTAGTACATTAAGGTCTAACATAGGGCGCATTTGAAGACTTCGAAAACATAGGACGCGTTTTTAGCAATTATAGGGCGCGTTTTAATTGTTGTCCTCATAAATGTTACATATATATTAGTTTTAAGAATCAATCCAATAAATCGGTAAAGAATCGGTAAAATATCAAGATTTGTACGTTAATCAGTTTGTCAGACCATCCCACTTTATCAAATGGCGTGGGGAGAGCCAGGAATTTACTGAGGATCTTTAGCCACAATACGTTCCTGGGCAGGCCGCAGCACCCGCCGCCGCCGGTGCCGGCGGTGGCAACGCCTATCTGCCTCTCTGCTTTACTGGTGACTCGCTTGTTGACACCGAGGATGGAAAGAAGCGAATGGACGAACTGAAAATTGGAGATCGCGTCATGGCTGTCGAGCATAATCAGGTGAACTATATTGCCCTCTATGGTACACCTCTGTTAAAGAGGGCCTTTATTGCAACAATATTTCTTCAAAAAGCGTCTTATATCTTGCGGTAGTTAGAGTCAATTTCCAATTAGTTAGAGGAATTCAAAATATTTTGTATCGCAGAGAAAAGGTTAAGTGGATTAAGTGAATGGCGGTTAAGTGTTATTATAGAGCCATCCCTTGTCTTTCCGAGTTGATCTCATTTAACGTATAACTGTCTATCTATCAGTACTTGTTGGCGCGCTGTTCACCACCCATAAATTCCTAACTACATTTTCCAATGCGATACCGTGACAAATACATTTTCAGACTACCTACGTGCCAGTCATCTCTTTCATGCACCGCCTTCCCAACAGAGTTGGCCACTTCCACCGGATCGAAACAGCCGACGGCCAGGTGCTGAAGATGACCAACAAGCATTTCCTCTATGTGGTCAAGTGCGAGGACCCGGCCCAGAAACGCCGATTGGTCTACGCCCAAGACGTCACTACCAACGACTGCCTCCACCGCGTCAGCAGCGACAACCAGGGATTCGTTCCCACCCCTGTCGTTAGCAACACGGTCTTCACTGAGACTGGTACGCTGCCACTTCAATTATTTGTTTAAATTTCCCGCATTTATTTTTCTGTTTTTCCACAGCGAGAAATAAGTTGCTAATCTTAACTCATTTTTTGGTCAAGTATATGGGATAAATAAGTTTTACAATGCAAGAATAGTATTTGAGATGAATGAGTTTAGGCAAAACGTGGAATGGTTAAACGAGTATAGGTAAGAGTCAACGAAATTGATAGATTAGAGTAAAAAACGGACGCTTTCACGCTGACGGTAGCTCGAGATGTGGATTTCGCAAATAGGGGAAATTAGGCGGAAAGTAGGATGAATGCTTGATTGTGTTATACCTTGCAGTCTCCGTGATCGACTGCGGTTCATTTGTTCAGTCATTTGGCATATTGTTCGCCCACCGAGCAATTGCGTTCCAACCTCTCTTGCATTAGCAGAATGTTAGGACGTTGATCGCTGAATAAGCTCATCTAGTGGAGTCCCAACAGCACCAACATCAACTTGTAAAACCTGCGGGAGAACTGGATTTATGGAATAAAAAGCTTGAACGTATTTTTGCGCGAAATCAAAAAGTAATTTTCAGGCGTTTTCGCTCCAATGACGTCAACGGGAGACATCGTCGTCGACAACGTACTCGTCTCCTGCCATAGCATCGTGCACGGACAGTCGCTCGTCCAGACCTTCTTCGAGGGCGCTAGCTACTGGGGCGACTGGACGAAGTGGGCGTTTGGCACAAAGTCAGATGATGAGGTAACACTTTTAAATTCCGTTTCAAGTTCAGCTTTCAAAATGTGAATAGAAAATTTTAATTTGTAAATATTGTGAGCGTTTAGCGCTTATTTGCTTGAACCACATATCGTACCCTCTTCCGCACCGAAACGAGTCTGGCGTAAATAATCAATAATTTGAACCGCCTGCATAGCGTATTATTACGGTATATTCGCGTGGATCCGCGAATTATTGATTTTTCTGCTCGATGCTTAAAATTTTTTTTGTTCATACTCCCTGTTTCAGTGTCGATAAGAGCAATTTTAATTGCGATTAGTAAAATGAGCAATTACAGTATTGCAATTGCAATTTTCAACTATTTGGTAAAGTTCTAATTAACCTTTTATGGAGTCTTGCGTTTCTTTTAAAGTTGTACCAGTAGAATCAGTTTAACTGTCGACAAGTCATAACTGTTTTGAGAACAGCAGTTTAATGGAGTAGAACTTTGGTAAGAATGGTTTTTAAATGGCTTCATCTATGTCGATGATAATACACACTACCGAATTCCAATATATGAAATTTTAACTGTCCAATCTCAGATGATCGACGAGAACGCCGTTGAGCTGTCGCCAGCCGTTGACTTCCTCATCACCGTCCTCGAACTCGTCGTCCCTAAGAACCTGTTGATGAGCCATTAATTGTTACTTTGTAGAAGTGAAGCCATCATTGTCCATTCACTGCACTTAGTTTGAATTTCCCGCCATTATCACAACAAATTAGACATAGCAAGCAAAAGGATTCGATTACGTGGGATTTTAAAACTCCTAAAAGTTTTCCGATTTTCAGAGCAGTAGATTCCTTTTCGATTCCTTACCGGGTATTGCTTGGATTCTGTTCGAGCCTGATTACTGTAGCTCTTTGAGAGCGAAACTGCTTCAAACTAAGTGCTGTTTGTGAAGAATGCGATTCAAATCGATATTCTCCCTTCAGGGCTCAACATTCGTTGTGAAACCAAATAATTCCTTTTGCCGGTCAATTATGTGTAAGTTAGGGGTTGTTGTGGAAAAATTTGATGTTGTTGTATTTTTTATGAGTAGTGCCGTCATCTTCAGTTGTGTCGCAAATGTCTGCCTCAGTGCCATATTAATAAACCGCTCTTTGTGAAGAAATATTACGCCGCAGAGTTGAAAAATGCATGAATAGTTTATTTATTTGCTCCAGCAAATGCACACTCTTGAGGGCTTTAATTGCCTTACATACCAGGAAAGGATGACGCGTGCAAGTTACTGCAGTGCATTGTTTACCGTGTGCACTATTCCGACTGTGTGCACAGGCAAGCAGTCTGCACTGGTATACTCTAAGCAAGCATTATTCTCTACTAACCAATTACTATTATCGTGTACTGCAGTCAAGCGCAATGGTTCACTTCGCCAGCAGCAAACGAATCAGACGAATTCGGCACCAAAGTGCTCGCTAGGTTGAGAAACGCGAATAATGGTGCTGTTTGAAGAGTGGAGTAGACCCCATCTGTAAATTCTTTTGTCGTAACATAGCGCCCGAATGACCGCTAATTCCTAGCGAAGAGTAGGGTTTCTCTTGGTCTTCCACAAGCGCCACACCGCGGCATGTGAGATAATATCGCTGTTTCCAATAAAATTCGTTGGAGAGAGATAGTCAAACTGAATGCTTGTCGAACGCTAACGGACGAAGTGAAAATATATACCAAAAACAAACTTTCAAGACTTTACATTTTCAGCCTGAACACATACGCCAAGAGCGGACAAATTATGTTCCTGATCCACGTCATGTGCATGAACTTTTGGACAACCTAATGTAAGCGCAAAGTAGGGCGAATTTCGTCGCTGTGACGTTTTCAACGAACACTTCATTATCTCATGACAGGCGTTTGATCGATAAATTCGTTTGGGCGTTCTCAATTCCATCACCATACCCACTCATCATCGGCCGCAAAAGTGGCCTAATTCGATTCTCCTCGGCATAAGAAAGATTGATATAACTTTACGAGATGTCTGACCACTATTTGACGATCCGTTTATTGTCAAAATCAATCCCTCTGGCGCGCTTGCAACAATACGAAGTTTGGTATGCACTCTTTAGCTTAACAAAAAGCACAACACCTCCTATACTTACTGAGTTTCAGTCATTTAAAATTTATTCATGCAACAAACAACAAAGTAACATAATGGTAATTAACCGAGAGCTATCATCAGCGTATACAAATATTCAAAATCACGTTGGATACGAACGTAATAAAATATTTTAAATTGATCGAAAGTGATTGATTTGCGAGTTGCTCGGTATTTCGTAGTCAGGTTACTCCATATCGATTGGTGATGATGATAACTCTCATTTTGATAACAGAATGGAATGTGACAATCATTTAACAGTTTCCGTCTGACAAAGAGACAGTGCAAACTGTTGGAGTGTTTGATGAGTTGCCTTCGCTTTGAGAGATATGTAAGCCAATATCGCCTTGACGACTTTCGCCCGCGACAATATCCATGAAGTCTGGTGTTTTATACATTCCCTTGCTGATCACAAACCGCGGCGGAAACACTTCAAACGAACCAATAGGTAACAGATTGTAGCCATCTCTGACGGTGTCATCCTTGAGGTCAATATAGTAGATGAGTTTTCCTCCTGAAATAGTTGCCGACGTGAACTTCGCACTCACAAAACTGTGTCAGTAGGCATGTACCCTATTGAATACAAGAAAAACAGTCCTGCCTCATAACCGTAAAATTAAAAACGAGTCTGAGGATGTGGGGAAACATATGCATCCGGAAGGTCCATTCCATAAAGCTGTCAAAGTTACAAAAGATACAATATCAAATGCGTGAAGTGATTTGTCATTTATGACGTGATTGGGAAAATTCATCACATCTTCGTTACAGCTGACCAATCAGCGCATTTCCCGCAAATGTAATTGCTACAGCTGTAATTACAACAGTAAAATGAAAATAAGCTTCAAACCTGAGCGGTCCCATCTCCACTTTTAACTACAATTCAAATGATAGAATATAACCTAAGGAGAAGCGCTAGTTAGTATCTTTCCGTCTCCCCGTATAGTACCCGTAGTGATTTTGCTTACTACAAAATGCATAAAATTTTCAGCATGTCGTCATTTTAACGCCATATACATATGAAGAAATGGATCTGCTCATTAGAATGCATCGACATGCACACTTCTGAAGCCGATTTACATTCTTTATAGGTTTCTATACAGCGTCAAACATACCACAGATATTCGTTGCTCCGTTATTCTTGAAACGAATTTCGTACAGTGTCACTGTCTTCGATCTTTCCGGAAACTGAGTAACTTTTATAAGAGTGTAAGTAATGGCGGATTGATCCTTCAAGCAAACAGCCGGCAATGCAACTTCGCCAGTCGTTGTTGCTGCGCTTGCGGAGGATGTTGTCAAAGGAGAAGTGGAAGTCGTGGCATTTTCTGAAATGCAAGCGAAGAAAAATTTACGTCATTCTGTATACAAAAAGATACCAATGCAGTGTGCTATAATAGTACCGAGAATAATTTCTGACTTGAATCTGGATATTTCATATAATTTATGGATTGACCCTCATTAGAGGGGGAGGGTGAGATCGTTTAGCGGTAGGTGCTTAGTATCCGTAGAAAAATTTTTACCCTGAGATGATCTCTTGTTAAATATCAGCTAGAATATGAAGGAAATATGAGTAAAATATTATTATTTTCACTGTTTGATAATCAGAAGTTTGCGAGTGAAGCGGAAGGCCTCTAGTATAAATGAAGTTAATAACAGGGATTTGCTAACCTTCTCGCTGAGCAAAGCAAGAAAACTCGCTAAAAGCGCTGTTGTTGTCGAAAGTTCTCATCCAAGTCCCAGTGGCGCTGTCGCAGGTGGCAGAATCTTCCACGTCTTTAACAAATCCCACAATATTCTCTCCCACCGTATCGCCTTGCAGACGATAGCTCAGAACGGGCAGTTGTCCTTCGGCTACCGAGCAGCGAATGACTGCGTCTTTTTCGCAGCCGAAAGAGGCGCTCGCCTGAACATTCACTTCTCCGACGCGCATCATTTCTTCCTCCGAACCCGGTTTGTTCACGCTCGACAGTGGCGAGCAAGGACAAGCTAAATTACACTGAATGGTATGTGCGCTTCGTCAGTGTCCGATTTGACTCTTCTTCAACGCAAACTCACGCGATGTGCGATCACTCCTATACAATTACCAAGAATACATGCATAGATAATCTGCCATCAGCACACTTATTCTTGATATATGCGTATTTTGGAACATTATGAAAATATACTAGAAAAAAATCTAAAAGCGTTTTTGAGAAGAGTGTTTTGCAGTTTTCATCGATCACTAAAATAGTTTGGGCATTTCTGATTCGAACAGATATGTCTAAAATAAAAAAGTTAGCAGAGCTACGGTAAATTACTGGAATAAAATTGACTTAATTGAACGTAATAGTGAGCCGCTTACCAAAGAAGCAAGCGAAAGAATCAATGTTTCCAAATTTCCTTGAGCTCCAGATGCCATCAGTGCAGCTGAATTTCTCGCTGACTTGTCTTTCGACTTTTGCATTGATGATCTTTTTGTTAGCGTCTTGGCCGTTTCGAATCAGCATCAGTTGTGGGCTGAAGCCCGCCGGTGCAGAGCAAGTCAGACGGATTGCAGAAGGGCTTGAAGAGGAGCCATCTGACTGATATAATGGCATAGTGGTGTAGCTCCCCGCGTTCCAGCTAGGGTTTTTCAGTATAGATGATAAACTGGAGAACGGTACGCACCCTTTACCTGCAAATTTATACACAAAATTAGTACAGCAGAAACGTTGTTTCTGTCAGCGCCTTTCACATTATCGAACGTTTAGAAGAAAGAGGTTGCATTAATCTCAGCAATTTTAACATTTTCACTCAAATTATTTAAATAGAAAATCAAAAAAATGGTTTGTAAAATGCAGTTTTTGATACCTATAGTTAATTGGTACGACAGTATGCAAAATGCATGCAGGAAATCTGATATAGCAAGTTTAATAAGAGCTTCAAAAGTTACTGTTCGAGTCGTTAGATACGATCAATTAATCGCTCACTTTTGTTAGCAAACGATGTCACTTTTGCCTCTGTTAGCGACGCCACAGTAACAGCTTGGTCAGACTGAGCTGAGATGTTGTCCGTATTAGGGATGTCTTTAGTCAAAGCTGAAGTTGTCAGAGCTATAATCATGATAGTTTTGCACCTGTTTTACGAAACATCGTTGTGCTTACTGTACATTAATTCGTGAGAAAGATCTCACCTTAACATGACGATGTCTGGATCGTATGTTTCTATTCCAAAAATTTACAAATATTTTATACATATTACCCAGAAAATCACAGCCTTTCGGAAGAAATAAGCCCGTTAGTCAGCAAAAACTGCAAAGTACACTTATGCAAGATAAACTGATATAGCGTAAGGAGATACTGGTCTCACAACGAATTTATCTGAATTTCCGGTAGTGACTTAGAGATAGAAAGGAAAGACTAAGAAACTGACAGAAAGATGCAAAGACAGTTCTGGTGCCAAAAGCGCCTTCGACGAACCAAAATTTTGTTTACTTAATGACTTGCAAATTACGCACATTTTTCGTTCTCAGTAGAGAAGCAGGAAAACTGATTGAATGGGCGTTTATTCTTCCCCGACCTCTGCCACAATCCGGTTTGTGTGTTACAGTTGACCGGCTCAAGAGCACTTTGTTCTTTGGAACCAAGAGTATTTTCATCAGCTTCTTCGCCTGAAATAGAAAGAAAATTTCTCCAGATTCCCTAT
The DNA here is from genome assembly GCA_002796945.1 of Plectus sambesii. Classification (NCBI taxonomy): domain Eukaryota; kingdom Metazoa; phylum Nematoda; class Chromadorea; order Plectida; family Plectidae; genus Plectus; species Plectus sambesii. Next base: position 13,960 of record NIUQ01000283.1, read on the forward strand.
TGCGCAAACCTAATGAAAATATAGCTGCTGCAATTACGAATACGGGAAGTACAATGACGGATTGGATAAATTCGTCGTTCTCACGTGATTGATGAACAATCGCACTACATCCCGTAATTCTAGTAGTTATGAAATATATGAAAGTTTTATGAAATAGGCCCCAGAGCTACAGCGTCGGCTGTCTGCACTGTGCTTGGGGTGCAAAATGATTTCTCGGTTTTGCAATTTGCTAAGATAAGTTTCGATTGAAGAAGTATTTGTCGAACAAACTAAGAGTTCGTGACCTGTGCGTTTCCTTAGGACCCTAGAGGATCTCTTCTTTTCGATTGAGATACACAATGACGCTGATCATTCCAAAAGTTACGCCCAGAAGTTTAAGCGGTGGGTTCTAGCCAAAAACAATATTGCTAAAAGTTTATAGATTATTATTTCATTTTGCATTATGAAGTAGAAATTAGTGCAAATTCGACACCTCAATCTGCTCTTATAAATAATATGCCAAGTATGAATTTATGCATTATAAAATCTAACCATTCAACATGAAGCTTAATTGTGGTATGCGACCAGCGCGGGCTGCGCAGGTGATGATTGCTAGACTTTCGCATCCATCTACCGTATTGTTGAACATCTCTGTATTTCCCGGCGTTCTGGTTCTGTCGGTCGAAGGCACTTCCAGGATGCCGAGGGTTGGGCATGGACAGGCTGAAATAAACATGGATATCGATACAGACTCTCAAAACATAGAGTTTGGTAGAGTCTGGAATAAATGAACTATATCTCTCATTGCTAAGCCGCATTGTACATCTTCTTGTTCTTCCAACCAGCCGCAGACTGATTTTAAGTAATATGCTTTCTATTGTTTTTAGATAATAGAAAAGGCTTCAGTTGACTTCAATGGTTTGCGGAATTGACCCACTGATTTATCTCACAATCCCTTCACGATCTTTGACAAACGAGCACTTTTCCAGTTCAAGTAATGTGAGGTAAATTGCTCACCATAAAAGCAACCGAACGAGCCAATTTTTTCATCCGTTTCTTTCGACTGCCAGTGGCCATTGTCCAAACATTTGAACTCCTGATTGGCCGCGTTCTTCAGCTTTCCGGGTACAATCGATTGACCTGATTGGTCGCCCTCTCGTACAAGCAGTATTTTTGGTATATGTCCATCGGGGGCCGTGCAACTCAGCAGAGCGCTTGACGGACAACCGTTCGCGTCATTCGACTGTTTGACGGTGGAAGTGCCAGCGACGACGCCCGCAGTTTTCGGATTATCTTCCAGCTCATCGAACGAGAGACAAGAACAAGCTGAAAGCGATCGAGCATCTCGATTGTTTGTCTAAATTTTACATAGCAGTGGTAAGCAAATCATAATTTTTTCAGCTACTTTCATAAAGAAACTGTTATGTAAAAGAACATATAACACATTAATAAGGGCATTTTCGGTTTGAATAGGACATTTATCGTATTGGTCTGACTTCGAAGATATCCTTTCTGATTTGGTAAATGTCCTTATTAGAGTATAAATGGTGTAAAATGGGCAAAGTTTTGCAAGGAATGGAAGTGCATTGCCCACAATATTATCAGGTCTCTATGGTTTAATGCTATGATATGTTTACTTGAGTTTGTTGTGGTGCTGACTGTTCTCGAAGATGAAATCGCCTCCGTTGTTCCCTGACTCGTTGTTTCACTCTCAGTGAAGGTTGCAGTGTTGATGGTGGTTGCCTGGGTGCTCACACTACTTTCATGTGATTCATCCGGCGTTTCATCTGAAATGATGTTGATGAACATACTTAAATAATAGTGAACGATGAAAGATATATCGGTTGATAATAGGCGTATAATTTAGTTATGAGAATTCAGCGTGCAAAATTATTAACATGTATTCAAAATCTTTTTGCGTATTTAATTTGTAATCAGAACAGCTGTACTATTGAGGTCCATTGTGAATATTTAGATTTCCACTTGAGGTAGGCAGCTTAATTATTTTGCTTAAGATATGTTCATTTACTGAATTTTTAAAATGTAATTCTCAATAGGATAACTTGCCGACCATCGTCATTGACGAAACACGCATATTCGTCGAATGTTGTGTTCAGTTTAGTTCTCTGCCATTGTCGAGTTTCCCGATTGCATACCACGTCTTCAACGGCTTCACCTCCGACGTCGCCAGCAATATTCTTGCCTAAATTAGGATTTTACTTTCGATAAACTATTCGTGTAAATGAAATAAGTATAATACTTTCAGAAAGAAGTCGACAATAGTGCATTGTAAATACAGGATATCAAATCGAAATCAGTAATAATATCGCTTTGAATATACTTTTTAAGCTTAATGCTGGCTCTCCCGCTTAAAAGTCTTTAATTACAAGGCCATTTAAGTTCGTATTCAGTTCAGATTTTCATTAAAATTTGTGGACTTCGACTTGTGCCAAAAAGATAACGAATTACGGTTATAAATTTTAAAAATCATATCGCGATCATTTTCTTGTTTACGCACGGAAGGTGCATTCTCGCGTAAGATTCGCAAAATATGTTCCGTCGTTTTTATTATTTTCTTCTTACCCACCTGATTAGTAACTCAAAAGCGTTGCATTACTAAGAACTGTATTTTTCACACAGTAGCCATGCAATTCACTTAGAGACAAAGTAGAAACGCGATAGCCATTAATTCTTAAACAAGCCAATAGGCTTCCGTTCGTAAAACGTAATTATTTAGCAGTCATATAACTTGGAGTAATAAAAAAATGAAGCTGCGGTTCTAACCTGCCGCTGACTCGTCGAAACGGAAGCGAAGCATCGGTGGCTGTCCTTTGGCGACAGTACACGTAATCATCGCGCTTGATTCGCATTTCGATACAACACTAAGTGTGACCAAAGCTGAACCCGCTGTCAGCGCGCTGTTCAGGTGGGCCGATTGATCCAGTGTCACCAGTGGCAAACACGCACAGTCTGCAGACAATGAGTAATAAGTTATTTTCGTTTAAAATTCAAGGATGCAGTGGGGACAATGGTTAAATTAGCCGCACTTCTCCAGTCTCTATCAACTGAGCAAGATAGTGCGCATAATCGCTCAACCTGTCTTCTGCTTGCGAAAGCATTTGATCAGCGGGCAACTGATGCCAAAAGTTATGACCCGATCTTATAAGGTATAAATTTTTTCCAACGTTTCATAAACATTAGGACATTATCCTAATTTTAATTTTACTATTTCATAATTCTACCCAATGCAGTCGTTCAACTTAAATTAGTCTATAACATTACTTATAAAGTTTTCGTCGGTAATATCTTCCTCCTCTTCTGATTCCGTGCCGATTGAAGCAAGCTCGTTGATTATATCTTGAATGTTTGTTTCTACACTGCGTTGTTTTGATGCCTCTTTAACTTCGATTGGTGGTTCTGCAAATAGGTGTCGTGTGGTGCGCATAACAGAGTAAAACAACTAAAATCTACAGGTGAGACTGGGCTATGAAGGGCATATACCAAAGAAATAAGCTCATCTTTGTTGAAAGTTAAATGGTATTAGCAAATATTTGCTTAGATCCCTCGAGCCGCTCGAACTTGATAGATTTTAAACGTTTTAGGGGCGTTTCATCAACTTCCAACTGTTTAGGGAGAAAAGAAATATCAGAACCTTTTCAACCTCAAAAACGCAATATCAAAGAGTTCGCATTTCAGAAGAGAGTACGATATTGCAGAACTCGATAATTCTAATTAATTGCAATTTCCCTTCCACGTTTCCATAAGTCCACTAGCTTGAGATCATTAAGGTACTATCACCTTATATGATAAATAGGTGTTGGTTACCTTTTTTATCAGCTGCGCCGTGACTTCCCAATAATCCTGTAAATGCAGACAAGCTATCCTGTATCACGGCGCCCTCGTTCACGATCGCTCCTGTCTTTTCTCGAGCGCTGCCTTTTGCCTGTCCATTTGCCAACTCATTCGGTATTGCCGAATCAATTGTGTGCTTTCTGCCACCAACTGAAACACTTCTGGTGCCGACCAGAAGCTTTTGGCGGGCTTTCTCATGAATTGGCGTTTGCTGCGTCGTTGTAAGATGTTCAAATATTTTCTCTCGTCCAGCAGCGGGAACATCCGGGAATAAGCGTATTCTCCCGCTAAATATGATTCATTTAGGTTAATGTCAGCGGTAATATCTGTATGTTAGTGGACGGAACAGGATATGATTAGGTGTTTGCATGGGGTTTGTGGATATGTAACGAAGAGAGACTTTCGCGAAAATATGAACAGGACACGAAATTTTCAGCAGTATATTTTTCCATTTTTAAAGTTAATAATGGATAAGTAGGAGCTTAGGTTTTGGCTATTGTGACCAAAGCCGACTAGGAGCCTAATTCACACAACCGTTTTCATTACAACCGTTGCACAAAAATGAGGGCAGCGAGTTGGTGGTTTGCAATGTAATACACAAAGAATTTTTTCCCATGTCGTCACACCTGATCAATCAGCGCGCTTCCTGCATCTGTAATCGCAACAATAGTTTTGATAGCCGTTTTTTTTAATTCGTTCTAAGTCTCTTGTCTTAAACAAGCATTCGCATCTACTTGAGATGCAATCCCAGCAAATCCTTCTACCTTAAAAACTTCAAGTTTTAGGTGCATCGGTTACTAAATGTTAATACTGGTGCCTTAACACGGTAATATGGTTACTAAATGTTAATACGTCAGTGTTCCCAAAATCCTCTTAGCACGATCTGTTGACGCTAATGTTGATCATGAGAGTATCAACACGTGCTGGTATTGGTAAAAGCATTGTGGTATCAAAGAATTAGTATATTACATCATTTTCCAGCGATTACACATTCCATACTCCACTCTGCATACCTCAGTGGTGCTGGAACGAGTATTTCCGTTGCTTCAGTGATTTCTGACGTTTCTGTCGTAGCAGAGAACTCTTCTATGCGTAAAAGGTGACGTTGTTTTAGTGCGTCAGGAAAGATCCCGTTTTCTCTAAAGTGCTTTTTTTGATCAGACGCCTTTGTAGCCTGGTGAGCGATTATCCTCGAAACTAATGCTCGCGTGAATAAAGTACGATTTCCGCCAAATTTTCCATCTTCAACTTGACCTTTGTCGAACTTGCTATCAAAAATGGCATTGATTATTGCGTCGAGTTCTTTTTTCGATCTCTTTTTGCCATCAATGAGAAAGGGAAGTATTCGCTGGATGCGAGTAGTGACTGCAAGAGGGAGTTTGGCTTCAGATTTGCTGGGATTGTCGGGCACTTTTTCATCTTTGGCCAGAGCATTGGGCTGAAACAGCTTTTTGACAATTTCATGATTAACAGAGTTTTATGATTTTAGCGGCATTTTAGTTGACTGGGGCCCATTTCAGAAAACTTTTGAGCTGTTGAGAATTGAGGAATTGAGGCGCGCGCCTGTTGGTTGAAAATCAAATTCGATCAATCGGCGTACGCCTCAGTTCCTCAATTCTCAACAGCTCAACAATTTTATGAAATTGGCCCAAGGTTGATAAATTTGCCTCTGCTCAAGTTTGAGTCGAAGAATGTGGACTTACTTTCTTCGCAGCATCAACGCTTTGCGCGTGTCCCTTTCGGGACTTCCGCACATCATGGTTCAGCCCTCTTCCGCTACTTTCCACCTTTCTTTCTACTGCTATTGCTGCGCAGTATTCAAAAATGAAGATGAGAAAAGTAATATAAACGAGGACATTTGGCTGGATGCGCATTTTCGAAACCGAAATGATAGTTGTTTACAACGGCATAGTTTGATTGTCGAGAAAACGATCTATTATTGAATCGCCAACACAGCGAACGATATATAGGTCAGACGTCTTGATTGACTCGGCCTGATTTTTATTTTCTCTTGTCACTGGCATGAAACGCCGACAAGTAGGTCAGCTCAGCCATTACATTTCTCGCCGACTTGTTTTCTCCTCTTTTGGCCTTTCTCTGATTCGCGTAACGATCAGTTGAAGAAGTCCCGATCGACAACGTTGAAACAACAAGAACGCGTGAAAATTTTATGGTTATTACGATTAGTAAATTCCGTCGAAGTGTGACCAAAGCTGAATAATTCTGCTCTGCAAATGCTACGTTTCGTGAAACGGATACAACAGTGTTAAACACATTTACTGATATACCGTAAATCCTCTAATAATCGCCCACCCTCTAATAATCGCCCCCTCAGACCTTGATTGAAATAATAATCGCCCTGGGCGATTATTAGAGGATTTACGGTAATTGCTTTCAGAACTGAGCTGGCCAGGAGTTATGTTTTAGATCAGCCGATAAACTTACTTTATAACTGTATGCGTATTAAAAGAAGGACGCTAATCAAGAGAATATTAGAGTCATGAATAAGAAATAGCCGCAACTTTGGCGATTTTCTTATCACACCCAATTCAGTTCTAAAGGTTGTCATTTATATTGTTTTATTGATTACTTATGGTTGATCCTGCATTATTTGCAGCCATCCACTCTACATTATTTGCATCTTTCATTTAATCCATTAAAACATAAAAGCCTGATGCGGTCGTCGATTTCCCTCTCAAATGCTAAGTTCACAATCTACGAAGTAATTTATTTATTCAAAAGTTAAGGCAAATGTTTCAAAATACAGTGATTCTTCTAATCGAACGAAACTCGAATGCACAAAAAAATCGAACTTCATCCACTGCGCCTTTTTTCTCTTTCAAATAAATGACTTCTTCCAACAATCAGAAAAAGTGACCAAATAGAACAAATAACTCGGCAGTTTTGCAAACTTTAAATGCGACTGAAAAAGAGATAACTTCATCGTAAACATGAAAAAGGGGATGCTGAAAAATGAACATCACTGCAATTCAAATCGCTGCGGTTCTCAATCATTACTCTTATCACGTTTCACTAAAGCAGCGTCTCAGTATCACAAAGCTTCTCTTGGAAATTAATTACTCGGCGAACGGGCGACAAAATCTGTGTCAACATTAGCTACAGCACTTCTGATCAGTTTGTCCAAATCAATATCGTCTTTCGCATTTTCGGCTTTAATTTCGTTGCTTTTATCATCTCCAATTGATGGTGAATTTTCATTTGATGGTGAATCCTCACTTGATGACGAACTACTAGTGTTCTTTGCTTTAGCTTTGTTTTCGTTTTCAAGTTTATGTTTCAAGATCATTGGCTTAATCCATTTGAAACAGAAAAATATTTTGCCTAATATGCTTCTCGCCAAATCGTTGCCAAGACAGTGCGCAATAATTATTGTAACGCCTGAAATAGCTTTATGATAAGAATGCGACAATACAAGCGTTGTTAGAACATCAGCCTGTCTTTCCATGATTATAAATTCTAGAGTCTGAGCGACTTTTTAGAATTTATAAACAGTTCTCAAGCATGAATTAGAAACAGAAATTGTATCCCATTTTTCCTTCTCGTACCCGGACATCAACTTGATGGTAGTCACTTACGACTTCTACCACATCTATGTTTCAGTTGAGCATCATACACAAAGTTGGGCAAAGGTTATGTCGCGACTTTTTTATCAATGAAAGATCATTTTGGCCGGCTGTTGAGCCTTTAAACTTTAGCTTAGCTACAGAGGAATAGAATTTGAACAAAAGCACAGACATTACTTCCATTTAGGAGTGGGATAATTTGATTAAGATAAGCTTAGTGAATTGCAGGCTTCAGCTTTAAATTGAATCCTAGACAATTGAAAAAAAAACAGAACAAACCCAGAATTGTATTAAGAATGGAGCATGCCGAGTAGAGAGATAAATCAGTTCTGTCCACTGCGGCCATTCCGACCAACCAGGCGGCAAAGCTCAAAGGAATGACAACAAGAGCGCCGCGCGAGCTGGTGTAGGCACTCGAGCGCTTTTCTGGCAAAGATTTCGGATTTTCTTTGTACTTGCCTGAAAGTAAATGTTCGTATGTAACCTTATTTACTACCAACCACCGGGCTGTTTCAGAAAACTGTTAAAAGTTGAGAATTAAAGGATTAAATGTCGACTTTGCGTAGTCGTTATCACGTTATTGCATGCGAAAGTGGCACTAATATAAAGCTGCTACTGAAATCACTATTCACATTTTTCAATACTCGTTGGTTTCATGAAACAGGCTTCAAGCGTTATTCTTTCTTAAAGTGTCCGAAACTTCCAGCTCCCAATCAGGCATAGTCAGCTGATTCTACTCTCATTTAGTAAAATTGACATCAACTAACGCTTTGGATTGAGACTGAGATGCACTTACAGCACTGCTTTCATCCACGCCGAAATGGGCGGGTGAAGAAATATCTAAGCGTGCGGTAGATAATTAATAATTTTCACCAAGGTAACAACTAACAGCACGCTATGTTCGTACGATCCGGGGAAAATAATTCTTATCTAGTTTATGTATTTTTCGCACGGTTTCTTTATTTGTGGACGACATGGATACCGTTCATTTTTCTCTACCATTATCTGAACCCGTCTCTCTATGTATCTCAATCATTATGTCTATGTTTCAAAAGATTAACTCGTTCCTTACCCATTCCAGTCGCTTCCGATAGTACCATAGCTGGTACGCATATTAAAGCCGCTGGTAAGAGTTCGGCATAGAAATTGACGGCGTTCATGTTGCACCAACAAGTACTCTCATGAATGTATGTCTTGAAGTGGGTAAGTGCGGTTAACAGGACAGGAATGGCGGGCACACAGATGCCAATGAGAATATTTTTGAAGCGACCAACCAGCGAAGTGCCATTTGCCATAAAAGTATTGATTGAGTAATTATTCAGTCCTTCGAGGAAGAGAAAGCTGAAATGGACACCAAACAAATAGTGCAGTATCACTGCGACTCCTCGGCATTGATCATCGCTGAGCTTTATCGGGTTGTTGGTTGCATTTTCATCGCAAAACGCCGCGCCATCACCGAGTGTAGGCGTGCGCGCGCAAAGTATGACTATGTGGGCTGAAACGCTTTCCATTACTTTTAATTCGCGAAGAATCAGTTGCACTTTTCATTATTGTTTTGGATACTTTCGCAGTTCTGTTTGCTAAAGTGCAGTGATTGTTTAGTTAATGCATTACAGCAGTAGTTCTAAGAAAGAGACGTGAGATAAGGGCTGCGAACTCAAACTCTCATTAATATGTGGTGCTTAAGATTGTATTCATTCATTAATTCCTGTACTATTAAAACTAGGGCAATCTGGACATTGCTAGAAATGCTCTTGCTATATAAAATATTTGTGTAGGCATTACCCAAGAGTAGAGATATTTCTTCGCCCATGTGAAGAATCCTTTCCGTAGAAAATTGTAGCAGAACTATAAAAATTCCCAGAACTATGCTCAGACAGATGATAAGAGCAACACTCGAAATAGATGCAGCGGTAACCATTGCGATTCGCCTATCTCTCTCCGACTTTGACTGAATTTTGCATGTGGTAAGGTGAACATCGCAAAGCTTTCCAGTGAAGCTGGGAAGACACTGGCAAATAAATCCATTCAAGCGATCCATGCAGACTCCTTGATTCATGCAAGGATTTGATGTGCATTCATCAATTTGACGCGAACAAGTATCGCCTCCCCAACCGGCCGGACATTGGCATTTCCAAGAAATTCCAGGAATACATACTCCTCCATTGTTGCATGGATCCGAGAGACAATTATCGATTTTCTTTTCACAAGTCTTTCCCGCATAGGTTTCAATACATTGGCAATTGTAGTCGTTTGTAGAGTTACTGTAATCACACACTCCGCCGTGCTGACAGGGAGTCGGATTGCAAAGGTCGGTCTCGCAACGATTTCCCGTATAGTGAAGTGGGCAGATGCACTCGAATTTCCCTTTTCGATTCATACAAGTTCCGTTGTTTATGCAGGGCATTGAAGCGCATTCATTAATGTCGTCCTCGCAGGTTTCGCCAAAGAATCCCGTCGAGCAATTGCAACTAAATGAATTTAATTCATCTGTACAAGATCCTTTATTTTTACATGGCGCTGATGCACACTCATTGATGTCCGATGAGCAATCGTGACCACTATATCCTGGCTGGCAGACGCATGAATACGAAGTGTTGGCTTTTCCAACAGGGACACAAGTTGCATTGTTCATGCAGCCGTTAGGATTGCATATATCTACTGTTATTTGTGTTGCAGTACTGGTGGTACTTGTAGTTGCTGTAGATGTTGTAGTACTCGTTTTTGTACTGCTTGATGAAGTGCTTGCTGTACTTGTTTGTGTTGTTGAACTTGTTCTCGTAGTAGGGACTGAAGTACTTGTTGTTATTGGTGTTTTAGTGCTTGATGTAGTACTTGTGGTTGTTTTGGGTATTGTAGTACTTGTCATGATTGTAGACGTTTTAGTAGTAATAGAAGTAGATTTAGTTGTAGTGAGTGATGTACTGCTTCTTGGAGTACTTGATGCAGGGCTAACTGTTGTAGGTGTTGTTGTGCTCGGTGTAGTCCTTCTTGCCGTTGTAGATGTTGTAGTACTAGTTTTAGTGGACGTAGTTGTTGTAGGTGATTTAGTGTTTGTTAGCATGTTTGATGTAGTAGTTGTTGTTTTCGTAGGCGTTCTAGTGGTTATAGCAGTTGTTGGTGTTGTAGCAATTGTTGGAGTAGTTGTTGTCAGTGTAGATGTTTTAGTGTTTGCTATCGCTGTAGATAATGTTGAAGGGGTAGTGCCACTTGTTGTAAGAGTACTTGTTGAAGAGCTTATAGGGGTTTTTTGGGTTGTAGAACTTGTCATAGTACTTGTTGTCAGAGTGCTTGATGATGTTCTTGGGGTTGTTGATGTAGTAGTATTTGAAGTAGTGCTAGCTGTCCTTGTAGGTGTTGTAGTACTTGTCGTTATAGTGCTTGATGATGCTGTATTGGTTGTAGTGCTTGATGTAATCGTGCTTGATGAAGTGATTATAGGGATTGTTGAAGTTGCAGTACTTGTTAATGTTGTGCTCGTTGTACTGCCTATTGTTGTAGTAGATGCTGCGGTGCTTGATGAAGTGCTTGATGATGTTGTGGGAGTTGTAGCGCTTGATGTCATGGTGACAGTTGAAATGCTTGTAGGTGTTGTGAGGGTTGTAGTGCTTGTTAGTGAACTTGTTGTAGTATCTGTAGTTGTAGCCGCGGATGTTGTAGTACTTGATGTAGCACTTGTTGTTGAAATGCTTGATGTAGTTGTTGTTGGAGTTGTGGTATGGGTTGTAGTAGTTGCAGTAGTTGTAGGTGTTGATGTGCTTGTTGTAGAACTTGTTGATGTACTGCTTGTTACAGTACTTGTTGTCGAAGTGCTTGATGCTGTTGTTGTTGTTGTGCTCGTTGTTGTAGGACAAGCATCAACAAAACACAATGGCATTGCTATGTAGGAAAAAAGGATATTAAGTAACGAATCGCCGCAGTAAGTGTTGCTCCACATATAATTCCATTGGCTGCTGACAGAAACGCAGTTCTCTCCGAGTCCATCAGGCTGTTCTGGCCCTGCAGTTCCACCTTAAAATGAATTTGAATTTTTTATTGTAATTTAACTTTCTATAATTTCATTGATGATATACCTCAGCTAATCCGTGGTAAAGTTTCATATCCCAACGAAACCCCATGGATATCCTCTTTACCTCTATGACATAATAAAGTTACAAAAGCGCTGGAATGCATACAATTTTCGAAAAATGTGAGCTTACCTGGATACCAGGCAGTGTAGTCGTTTGGCGCACCGTCGTACCACGAAAAATTGCTGTTATCATCAGTTCTGTAAAATCCGATGTGAAACCTGTCGTAACCTTTAGCAATAGCGGTATCTGAAAAAGGCGTTCAGCATAGCACCTTTTAAGCATAGTTCATAATGTGTGCCTTAAGTAGTCTCTATGGCATCAAAAATATTGTACTGCAATTTACTTTCAGGTTATCGAAACACCTAAGTTGTCCTAATGCATAAAGTTAGGGCAGAACATCTATTGCTTGGATGATGCAAATTCACGAAATTATTGAAATTCAAATCGTTCTGCCAAGTGTAAAAAGTTAATGCAGGAAAAGATTCAATTAACTCAGCAACGAACCCTGTAACTTCAAGGTTCGCTGTAAACGATACAAACGTGTTGCACACTGAAATGGAAATGAAGCGTTTGAGGTAGGCATGTTTTCAGTCAGTAACTTACAGAGGAATAGAGTTGAAAACAAGTATTTTGCGAGATCCCAAAGAAATTTCATAAAAATGTTATTCTACTTTAACTATGTCCGCAGACCTCGCTCTCTTCGTCCCGACCGCAATAAATTGAACGGTTCTGATGCATCGGCAAATCGATATTTTGTATATGAGGACTACGTCAAACGCCATCATCTCACATCTGCCCTCTCTGTGTAATTGTAGATCAAGAAGCTTTCACGTTTGTATCTGGCTGATCAAACGCAATAGTTTAAATATCGAAAGACTTATCTAGTTACCTTTAACTGCATCAAACTCAATGCCGTTCTGAATAGAGATCAAGTGTCCGCCATTTGTTTTGCAAATATTTTCCGCCTCAAACGCTGTTACTGAGGATTCAGCGACACCTACCACACATCCTCCACTCAAATACAAATCACAAGTAACATGAAGGCATGTACTAGGACTAGTAATAGGGTTTGTTGTAGTTGTAGGAGCATTAGTAATGGTAGTGGTTAGCTGCAATGTTGTAGCCGCAGTTGTTGTCGTTTCTGGTTCAGCCGTTGTGCTTGATATTGCTGTTGTTGCTGTTGATGTTGTAGTTATTGTTGATAATGCTGTTGTAGAGCTTATAACTGTTGTTGTTGTTGATGATGATGCTAAGGTTGTGGTTATAGCAGTTGTTGTTGTTGTTGTTGTTGTTGATGGGTCTGTTGTAGTGCTCATTGTTGATGACAATACTGTTGATGTTGTTGACGGTTCCGTTGTAGAGCTTGTTGTGGCTGGTGTAGTTGTTGTTGTTGTAGATGGGTCTGTTGTAGTGCTTATTGTTAATGATGAAATTGTTGATGTTGTTGAAGGTTCCGTTGTAGAGCTTGTTGTGGCTGGTGTAGTTGTTGTTGTTGTTGATGGGTCTGTTGTAGTGCTTATTGTTGATGAAGAAACTGTTGATATTGTTGATGGTTCTGTTGTAGAGCTTGTTGTGGCTGATGTAGTTGATGTTGTTGTAGATGGGTCTGTTGTAGTGCTTATTGTTGATGATGAAATTGTTGATGTTTTTGATGGTTCTGTTGTAGAGCTTGTTGTGGCTGATGTAGTTGTTGATGTTGTTGATGGTTCTGTAGTAGTGCTCATTGTTGATGACAATACTGTTGATGTTGTTGATGGTTCTGTTGTAGAGCTTGTTGTGGCTGATGTAGTTGATGTTGTTAATAGCTCTGTTGTAGTGCTTAATTCTGATGACGATATTGTTGATGTTGTTTCTGGTTCTGTCGTAGTGCTTGTTGTCGTTTCCATTGGTGTGGTTGGTGAAGTTGTTGTTGTTTCTAGTTCAGTTGTAGTACTTGTTGTTGTTGTGCTTGTTGTAGTAGTAAAATTGCACACCATTTCGCAAAGCGCCAAACCCCAATCCATCAAATTGACATCGTTGAACATAAAATTATCAGATCTTTTCATAGATCCCCAAGTTTCATTTCCGTCTCTATTATTTGGTTCACCTGTAATTTTATTGCGTATAGTAATATGCATACAATCCTGGAATATGTTAATATTGCTATTTTTCCACGCTTGAAATAAGTTGGTTCATGAAATAATTTCATCTCGCTCCAGGATATTAGATATTTTTAATAACAGAATTAGATCAATGAGAGATTTGAATCAGTTTTTTACGCTATCATAAGGCCAAAAATCATAGCGTTAACTTAAACATGAAAATCCATTGAAAATAAATGTTCGCATCGAAAGAGACCAGCGATGCTTCCATCTTCTCCTAACTTTTTATAATCGTAAATAGTTATAGTGTGTATTTAGGCTTTACTTTCAACTATTTTGTATCTTATATTTAGCTATCGTAGCACTAGCTATTGACAAATGTATGATCTCGACTGTAGTTCTTTTTCATATTTCCCTATTTAAATGGTGGAGCAGCATTTCTCTCGGTTAAATTTTGAGTTCAATCATCGTGAATGGAACTAAAATTTTATCTTCCCGTTCAGAAGCATGTTGCATAAAAGTGATGAAAATGATATCACAATTGCTTACGATAAAATTGAAATATCTCAATAATCTGTTTCGTAAAATTTTAGGGCTGTTGAAATATCAATTCTCAGTTTTAAATATTGACAACTGTGAATTACATTGCGAAACTTTTATGAAGCAGACTGCTGCGAGTTGAGTGATGACAGTACAGAATCGAGACTCAATTTCTTATTTTTAAGTGTTTCATGAAACAGGCCTTAGTGATCGAAATGCTAGAATGTCAAAACACAGTTATTGAATACGGCTGAAGAACAAATAAAAAGGAAAACACTGCACCTGGAGCCCAGGCGGAAGCATTTATTGTTGCATTTTCTCCGCTACTCAACCATTTCCACGTTCCGTTGTCGTTTATCATACCAATGTGAATATCGGCAGATAAATTCAATGCAACAATCGCATCTAAAGCATTTATATAGCTGCATCTCTGTGTTTCGACTATCTACGATTTACAGCAAAACTCATTTTTACAATTTTATTTACAAATTACGTATTGTTTCATCAACTGACCACCTAAGGTTAAATTTTTCCTTATGCTATAGCTTTCGAAACCCTTTTAATATCATATTGAATATCGCGAAAGAAGACAAAATAAATCTGATTAGCATAGAAAAAATTCGTATTTCACTTATATTTTTGTTATGTTTATTACTTATTGCAGAAGCAATAATGTTAAAAGAAGATCAAATGACGAAAAGAACTCAAAATGTAAATAAGAAAACTATAGCGCATTACTGAATGTGCTCAAGTTGTGTAGTTTGTATTTAATTTTGATTTTAATTTCGTCGCTGTTACAAGACACCACATCGTAAGGATTAAAAAACGGCTCGATGACTTCATTCCTGGAAGGTTTGATATTAGCAAGATTTGAGTCTCGAAGAGAAAACATAAGTATTAAACTGCATGTAACAGAATATGTGCATTGCGTAAAACGAAATGAGTAGCATTCCGCAAAAGTAGTCTATCCTCTGAACGCGCATGTTAAAACATACGATCGAATTCTGACTGCGTCCTTCTAGTAAAATGGTACTTAACGCATTTTTACGCATACTCGTAGAGTACGACGGTAATATAAGTATCTATATATTAAGCCAGCACCGTCTGCGTGTCTGTGTGTGGACAGCCCACGGTTCGGGTAGACCGGACCTTTTGCGATCCGCGGTCGGACTATGGTCGGGTACCGTAAGGGTACCCCACCCCACACCCCCACTTTCGGTCGGGCCCATTATACGGTATTAACGCTACATTAAAAAACGTGTCAAAATTCACATTTTCGCCCTTTTCCCCTCTATCCAAATTCATGTCAGCCCCAGTCGTACCAGGGTTGCATACAGTAATGGTACCCCTCGCCACCCACCCCACCTCCGGTCGGGTCCATCATCCGGTATTAACGATATTCCCATAAAAATGCCGTCGCAGCGCCCTCTCGCGGCGAACATTGGAAACCACTGAGAGCGCATTTCTATTCTTTAGTCATCGGGTCATTTACGGATTATTACTAACGTATCGCCTGTCAATCACATATCGCCTTGATATATAGGGCAAGAACTCGAGCGAAGAGCGCGGCGTGTTAGCGCTGCGCTCTTTGCGAGAGTTCTTGCCTTCTACATTAAGCGACGTCGGTCAGAGTGTGTATGTGAACACCTCACGATTCGGGCTTGATCTTTAGCGATCCCTGATCAGATAATGGCCGTGTATGCCATGAGTACTTCACCCGACCCATACCACTTCCGTCCCGCTTCTATTATATACACATCGAGAACAAAAACGTAGTATGCGAAATGGCTTAATATGGCCTTCGAAGCAAATCTCCCTTTAACTAAGGTTTACATGAAAAAATTTAATAGTTTTATTCAAATGGTATCCCCAAAAACGTTCTGTTTTGAAATTTTACAATGGAAAAACTTCTATTTCTTTGAAAACAGTCAATGTTCGAAACCCGTCGCAAATGCGTTTCAATGTGATCCAGGGTAAATAAAAACCGCGCGTGCGAAATGTGACAAAATACGGCTTTGGACCGGCGCCACCAATCGATAGATACTGTCACGAGCGATCGGAGAACATTCTAGATTCTTCTAGAACTCTCCCTAGGTTATTGCAAAATAAATGTTTGAGCGTCGTTCTTTTTTTTAAATTCCCATCGAACTGCCTTCTGATGAAGTAGTATGCAAATTTGTTTGCACTTTTAAATATAAGAGACCAGCAACACTAGATTACGGGAACCCAAAGGCAGCTTGCGAACTCTGTTGCCGCTGAGCGGTACGGGTGACACAGTCGAGCAGGGGTGACATCAGAAAACTCAAGCGGATAGCGCGGCGCGTTAGCGCAGCGCTCTCCGCTAGTATGCATGTTATATCACAAAACGACGCGATTTCGCAGTTCAATCTGTCATCAAATACGCGGTCAAATACTGGAATCATTTGCTTTTATAAAAGCGATGAACACCAGTGGGGCAATTTACCATTGACATGCAAAATATAGAAAATCGATGACCTGCGCAGTCACTCGTTGCTTAGTCGCTCCTATGTTTTGCATTGGCGATGGTAAATATCGGCCCACTGGGCCCTCTTTCACTAAGCCACAGAAATATTACCACAGATTTCCGTACCAAGGAACAGGTCGCAGAGAATCAGTCTCACGAAACTTTTATGCATCCTGCGAACACACTGGAAATCTGAGAAAGTCAAGGCGGGATTGAACCTTTTTGTATACTAATTGTGCGCCTTGGCTGGGAGCCACGACCAGTAGTCGTGGCTCATCCAGTCAAGTAACATTCGACTCTGACACTTTGAGGAGCGCAAAAATCGCACATTAGCAACCAATATCAACATATAATATCTTAAAATGAAGCTTGCACAATTACTTCTTTATTTCTCTACTTAAAATTATGCTATATTATTTCTTTAATGTTATGTTTTACTAATTTCTCAGCGACAGTGGCGCTCCCAGTTGGCAGAATAAGCAAACAGTTGTTGGTGACGTCTAGCACCATCGCACAGCGCGCGTTTAACTTTAAATCCTTATAAGGAGACCTTAATGACAACGCATCTCAGCGTAAAAAAACGTTGTTTGATGATCTGCGTATCGCCAATCCACCCACACGAGCTCTGGGGCCAATTTCATAAAACTATTGAGCTGTTGAGAATTGAGAATTGAGTAATTGAGGCGCGCTCGCATTGGTTGAAATTCAAATCTGACCAATCAGCGTGCGCCTAAATTACTCAATTCTCAATTCTCAACAGCTCAACAGTTTTATGAAATTGGCCCCTGAGCTACTAAAAATCCGTCCATAGAGTGGTGTCATGCATTTAGTCCTAAATGACTTTGTATATGGCAAAGTCCATTGAGGATATCAAACCATAATACATTTACATTGCAGATATATCTGGCGTATTCTTACAGATATTGATGCTATATATCACTTTTGATTAAAAATGATATCTTTAATAACAATTCTCAATTTTTTTTCTGCATTTCTGAGATTCTAAAAAAATTTCACCCATGGGTCTAACCACGGGTAAAATTTTCCTCAGATTTCGCCAAGAAAAGGGGCGTGTCCCTGTGATCGATTGTTAGTAAAACAGAACCTTTTTTTAATCACACATGAGGATATATTTCTGAGAAAATATTTCTGAGTTTGAGATCTGCAGCGGTAGGAACCAACAGCCTTTTTAGGTCGAGTGAGCTCACTCGACCAAAAGTCCATTCCAAACTTTTCAGTCGGTAGGAACCAACGTTCGAGCGACCTCTTTCGAGCGAGCTCACCTCGAAAAATTTTCGAGACATCGGGCACGCCTCNTCTCCGTTTCATGAATATCATTGAGAGACAGGTCGCTTTAATCGCGGCTCGCTCGACCTAACGATCGAGTGAGTTGGTTCCTACGAAGTGTCGTTCGACTGAGCTCGCTCGAACCGTCGGTCGAGTGAGCCCTCGTTCGACCGAGCTCACCCGAAATTTTTTGGGTGATTGGTTCCTACCGCTGCTGATAACAGATTCTTTGTGAGCTTGAAATGTCCACAGATCTCATATTTTCGTTGAATATCTGAGATCTGTGCGTTTGTGAAATAGGGCCCTTGTGTTAGGCGCTAGTTGCTTTTATCTGCTTTCCTGTTTCACTGAGTTTTAGGTTAATTTTTGAACAGTATGATCATAAGTTATGCTTTTATGCTATTTTTATGAATTAGAGGGCAAAACACTGCAATTTCTTGTACACACGCCTATTGCTTATTTACTAGAAATCTTGCTACAGTTGTCGGGAACTACCTGAATCCCGACTACCTACAGCGTCAAGCGGCACTGCGGCAAAGATCAAAGAAGAACTGGACCGAGAATGGAATGACCTAGGTCACAGGTCAATAACGGATATTCACACCTCCGCGTCTTCTCGCCTAGCGACCACAATCACACGTTCGTATAATGTATTCCTGATGTATTTCTGATGTGCTCACCTTGATTTATTCTTGATGTTAATCTTGACCCGCATACCATATATATAAACGATGTCTTACTATGAAAGTCAGTCACTCCTACAGGGTGGCCCATAAAAAATGATAGTTGATTGGCATTTCGCGGAGAATAAAAATTAGGCCAAACCGAGTACACCGTTGGATAGCCCGTGGCCTAAACTTTCGATTGATGGAGTTATCTTTTGGATCCGCCCCCGTGGGGGCCCGGGGTACCCCTAAAAACACGAAAAACAGCGTGCTGGGGAGCTCTTTGGGAAAACGGTCGCCATTTAACACCCAGGTAACGTCAAGAGCTGTGCTATAGCTCATTTTACTCAGCGTACACTCCTCTACAACATACCAAAACTCCATTTCCGTCGCTCAATTACTGTAGGAGTTACAGTACGCCAAAGTTGACCAAAATGCGCGTCTTCGAATTTGGTGGGAAACATAAGCAATTTTTTCTGGATTTTTGAAGTTTTTTGGTTGTTCCGAGCATTTTAGACATCGTTTTATGCTTTCTGATGATAATCAATACTTATTCACTAATTCTGACGCGAGTTAGTGCAGATTTCACTAGGGCACATTTTGTACTGAGCGTTGAAATGGTGTTTTTTGAAGCAACACCGATCGGCGTCAGAATGGGTGAATAAGTATTGATTATCATCAAATAGCACAAAGTGATGTCTAAAATGCTTAGAACAAGCAGAAAACATTAAAAAACGTGAACAAATTGCTTCAGTTTCCCACCAAATTCAAAGAGGCGCATTTTGGCCGACTTTGGCGTACTGTAGCTCCTACAGTAACTGAGCGACGGAAATGGATTTTTGATATGTTGTAGAGGAGTATATGCTGAGTAAAATGAGCTATAGCACAGCTCTTGGCGTTGCCTGGGTGCAAAATGGCGACCGTTTTCCCACAGAGCTCTCCAGCTCGCTGTTTTTGGTGTTTTTAGGGGTACCCCGGGCCCCTAAGGGGGCAGATCCAAAAAATAACTCCACCAATCGAAAGTTTAGGCCACGGGCTATCCAACGGTGTACTCGGTTTGGCCTAATTTTTATTCTCCGCGAAATGCCAATCAACTATCATTTTTTATGGGCCACCCTGTATATTACTTGTGTATCATCACTCTCACGTTACTCATCACGTTGTGAATAAAGTTTGTTAACCATCGAGTCTCTCAAGACACGCAGCAAGACTTGCGGACTAGAAAGACGATAGACCGACAGAAAGACCAAGAGTCCAACACAGTCAAACTCGCATTATTGCCACTTCGCGGGAACCAGCCGAAGTGTGCAATAATGCGGGTTGTGCAATGATGCGGGTTTCGAATAGTGCAAATGTAGACAATGGGAGTCAGCCAAGAGTAGCAATGATCCAGTGCGCAATGATGCGGGTTCGACTGTATGTTGAAAATAAAATGGTCCTATTTGATTTAGTAAGTGTTCTTTTTTAAGTGGTAATGGAATATCAAAGAGAAAAACTTACGAGAAGGTGCAGGCCTGTACGACTACATTTCTAACTGTAAATTTGCAGATAGGAAGAGCGCAAGATGTAGCATATTATGAAGTCACAACATTCTGACTCAGCGCAAATTGCATGCGGGCGAAAAACAACTATGAGAGAGCCAAAATCTGTTTGACATTCTGTTAGTAAAAAATACTTATTTATGACTAATCGCAAAGCTTCGCGACAAAGGCTATCGTTCGTGGTATGTAAGTAGGGAAGCTTCACTATCTTTTTTTAAAAAACTCTAGTGACCTTTTTTGAGATACCCTATAGTTTCAGAAATGTTTATTTAAAACGTTTATTAATAGTACACTTGGGCAACATACTTTTTAGTATTTCATTCGATATACCGAATTCTGCATGTGTATAGCCGCTTTTGTAAACACTAACTGCTATGGCTCGTTCATAGGCGTGAGTTAAGGTTCCATCTATTTTGCCATTATCAACTTCGAAAGTAAAATTTGACGAAGCGACGTGTAACAGAATCTGTAGTGCCCTCGTTTTTGCCATAAACATTGTTCCCGCACCAAAGTAAAGCGTTTCAAATGCATAAATCGGATCTATACCCATTCTCAAGCATAATTGCGAAAATAAGTCATATCCTTTACAAGTAAAGTCTCTTAATGGCAGTGCCATTCCTGATGGATAAATTATTCCTAAGGAATCATTGTTCATTAGTTGGTCAATTAAACGTAGAAAGTTATAAGGCTCAATTAAGCTTTTATATGCCTCATTTCGCCAGATGCGACCGAGGGGCTCATTAAAGACAGATTTTTTCGTATTCAGTTTAATTACTACATTGTACTTGTCATGGACTCTTCTCAAAATCGTTAAAAATGGTAAGAGATCACGACCGCGATTTTCAAATGCAAGGATGTGGCTTGTCCATCTTAAAACAGAAAACATTGAAGTAATTGACTTTACATGTTCATAAAGAGTAGCGATATATAAGTCTGGTTTGTAAATATTTTGCTCTTCGATTGAAAGTAAATACTGTATTATCTCAGGTACAATATCCACATAAAATGCGTGAATAAAAATGGCTATTTTTGGAGTTATAATAGCTTTATTAGTTGTCAATAAATCATATTGCAGAAGAGCCATTCGCGTTGCTTCTAAGTACGCGTAGCCATTGACAGAATTCGGCAATAGATCTTTCCAGGAGTTAATGAAAACAGATTTTTCTATTTCATTTTCATGTTTATTGATTTGCAGCAGTTTTTGTAGAAGAATATTTTGATAAATCATTGGGGCAAAAAGAAGTCTTTTTGAGTTCAGTTTTTGTTGAATTCTTTTGTTGAATTTTTTGTTATTAGAACGAACCTGTCTCAAATGAATTTGCTCATATCTTGCTAAAGACGTAATGAATGGCCAGCGTGATGGAAATGTTGGAAATTTTAGCAGAATTGATGCAACCTCATGAAGATCCACTGCTTGTACAAACGTAACATTATAGGTGCTGTTGCACAAAAAATGTAAGACAGGATGTTGAGATGTAAACTCATTTCTTCCACCTCTTTTTTCTAATAATATTATCGGTCTCAGAAAAATTTTCATATAATTTGCATGATTTAGATAGTATGAAATATTTTCAATATCTACTTCGCGAAGAAAAGCCTTTCTTTCAAAATCCTTTTGATTTCGTTTTTCTTTGCTAGGAAAATAATTAATGAAACATAAGCAAAATGGATACTTAAGAAATCTGCTGCTAGGTATTCTTACTACGAGCCTACCATTGAGAAAGTAAAAGTAAAAAATAAATCCGCGAATGCCATACTTTTCTTTCATCATTTTAACGATATAATCAAACGATTTTCCATGCAAATCTATGTTGTATTTTATTTCATTTTCCAATACGTGAGCTACTGATTCATAGAAGAGAAGCAAATTGTGATGAACACCAAACGTTATATTTGATTCTATTAGTGGAACATAAAAAGGGTTCGTTGTTAGAGACTGATTTGATGACCAAAAATACGGATGGTAGTTTCTCTTGAAAACGGAAATGGAATAAATAAGAATTTCAAAAATAATAATGCCAAAAAAAATCCATCTTACAGTTTGTGTACTTCTTCTTTTTACAATCATATTTCAAAATAAATATCATAGCTAAGATGCAGAACTATTAAATATAACACTAATTAATCGCGCTTTAATGATTTTCATTATTAAATTAATTTTTCAGAAAAAGGAATTAAGAGTGGAACTAAAAATGATGATATTTATGTAAACAGAAATTTTTCGTTCTTAATATTTGCTGATAAATGCTCGTATTGCATTAAGGTTGAGCTATGCATAAAATTTATTTAAGCACGAGCACTTCAAGCCAGTGTCCATTTTACAGAGTGATTCAAAAGCAAATGCAGGCGACGTAACTTTTGAATGGGGTGATACTTTTGGCCCAAATTTTAACCGTATACTGTCCCGGTATGGGGCTTCAAGTGGGTGGAGTTTGGGCCGCGTCCTTTCCAAACTGTCGTTGCGGGATCCCTATATGTGCGAAAAAAGGGCCTTAAATTGGAGGTTGCTTTGGAGGGTCACTGTGAAGTGTAGAGTTGAGATGGTGAGCTGATTTTTGGGCCAGGGGTTGTCCACAAAGGTGCAAATGTTTTGCAAAAACATTTTGGCAATCGGCCAAAGCTGCTCCGTTGGCCAGTTTTTGGCAGATCTTTGGGCACTTTTTTTGGGCATTTTGGGGTCCCGCAGCGTCAGTTTGTTAAGGAGAAGGCCCTAATTCCGCCCACTTGAAGCCCCATACTAGGAAATTTTACGGTTAACATTTGGGCCAAAAGCGCTACTCCGTTAAAAAGTTACGTCGCCTACATTTTTTTTCGAATCACCCTGTACTTAGAAGTGACCTAGGTCAAAGAACTGTAGCGCGACGCAGCTGGGTTCCAGCAAGGCACAGGTCTCAGAATGAAACGCAACCGATACATTTTGCACTGCGCTTTGAAATTGCGTGTTTTTATGCGACACTAATCAGCGCCAAAATGTATAAGAAATGCTTCTATTCAAAAGACACAAAACAAGGTATAATATAGTAGAAACCGGATATAAGAGAATGCAGGGGAAGTGAAAAAATTCTCTTATATCCGGTTTTCTCATATATCCGTTTTCGACTATTTTTGGCCGTTACATACTGTATTTAGTGTCCGTTTTGCACAATTCACTGAACCACAAGCCATATCACGCGAAGCAACCAACAAATCATGAAAAGCTCATGCAAATTAATCAAAATGGCCAATCGTAAACTGACTGAGCAGATCGCTGATTTTATTTGAATTGTCCTTCGCCAAATCTAGCAGCGGAATTTTGTCTTCTACTGACAACGTTTTGCTCTGTACTTTCGATGGGATAGCCATTGCATCACAACAGACCACCAACAACGCAGTCACAGTAGCATGAAGACACACGCGCGATATGCATGCATTGCAATTGCTTTGACCTTTTGGATGTCGGTCAATTTTGTTACATACACTAAGGAGTCATTGCGCCACATAGGTCAGACAACAACGCAGTTGCAGTAGCATGCAGCCACACGCGCGCAGTGCATCGCAATTGATTTAGACCTTTCAGATGTCAGACAATTTTCGTACATATGCACATCTGATAGTAACAGCATATGTTTTTGCATTAAACTGGCCAAAATTATTCGATTTTATGGGGTGCTTTCTCTTATATCTGGTTCCCAGCCAAAGCTTGAGCCAAAATTTTTTCTCTTATATCCGATTTTCTCTTATATCCGATTTTCTCTTACATCCGGTTTCTCTTATGTGTTGTAACATACGACTGAGCACGGGAGTTCAGAAAAGTCTCTATGTCCGATTCTCTTATATCCGGTTTCTACTGTACCCAAAAATTTGCCAAAAATCGGCCAATGGGGCATTTTTGGCCGATTGTCAAAATTTCTTTTGCAAAACATTCGCACATTTGTTGACTACCCCTGTGCTAAAAATCAGCTCACAATCTTAATTCTCCGCTTTGCATTGACTCTTCAAATCACCTCCGATTTAAGGCCCTTTTTTCGCACATTTTGGGGCCCCGTAACGACAGCTTGTAAAGGAGGCGGCCCAAACTCCGCCCACTTGAAGCCCCATCCCAGGACACCTTACGGTTAAAATTAGGGCCAAAAGCGCTACCCCGTTCAAAAGTTATGTCGCCTGTTTTTTTTATGGGACACCCTGTATTTCCATATTGGTCAGAGGTAAAAGGTTGTACGTAAGGAAGTTTGAGTTGGGTCCATCCGAGAGGGCAAATGAGAGCTGGCAAGTCGATTAATTAAAAAAATGGTAATGCTTTACGTGATGGGTGTAGCAAGCAAACGCGAATTCAATGAGTGCGAATATAAGTTCTCGTGCTTCGAATTTTAATAGCAGACCTTCCGAAAGCTTACACGCAACAAGAGATTTTTGCAGGATATTAATGCTGATTTTAGATATTCCGACCTCAGTGACCTTCTCGGTGGAAAGTTTTATTAGAAGCTGAAATTTATTTTCCAACTGCGCCAATTGAAGCTTGAATGTACGTGATGCTTAGCCATATTCTTTCGTAATAACGGGGAAAAATGGATATGAAGGAATAACGTTTTTCGTACTGACTGTCGTTAAGTGAACATTAATTACTGTTCGCTTTGATTTCAATGTTTATTATTTTAGTTCACCGCATTAAATTGATAATAAACATTGCAACGAAAAATGCAAGTGAAAGACGGTAACATTAAGAGTAAGCCGTCTGGCGTTTATCTTTACATCAGAAGATTTGAATGTGCACAAAAAATATGCCTAATATGAATTAAGAGAGACTGTTTCTAAGAAATGAGCTTTTTGTTCAGAGTCTTGGCACAGTTTACAAAAAGGTCTCGGATTTTGATGAAATTTGTTACCCTGGGGTAGTTTGTGTCGGGATTTCCGAAAACGCATCAGAATTTTTCGAAAATATTTTCGTGTCGAGATATGGCGGAAAATTTAAACTTGATCAGCTAACTATAGTAACAAAACCAAAATCTTTGTTTCTGTACACCGTTCGAAAGGAAATGTTGAGAGGATTCTGAAACTGACCAAAATTTAAAAATTGGTGCAAAACTAAGAAAGTTGTACAAGAAAGAACAGGTCGCATTTATTTGCTTGTCAGTTTTTCGAATTTTTCGGCAAGAACTTGTTCACAATTCCTAAGTGAAAGTTATGTTGTAGATTAGACAGACCATACCTATCAAATATGTCATCGGTGGGTGGAATGCCACTCATCGGTGATTATACACTGAATCAAGGGGGGGGGGGGTGTGTNCTAAGTGAAATTTATGTTGTAGATTAAACAGACCATACCTATCAAATATGTCATCGGTGGGTGGAATGCCACTCATCGGTGATTATACACTGAATCAAGGGGGGGGGTGTTGTGTCTCACCCCCCCCCCCCCCATATATATACCTGCTTGTTTAACCATAAACACACTTCTTGTTCTGTTCGCATTCTTGACTATCGAATAAACTGCTGGTTGATCGTTGTCTCACACAAGGTCTATTCCTAAGGTNGCTTGTTTAACCATAAACACACTTCTTGTTCTGTTCGCATTCTTGACTATCGAATAAACTGCTGGTTGATCGTTGTCTCACACAAGGTCTATTCCTACCGTACCCCCCCTGGCTACCGCAACAGTTACCCTAGGATTACTCCCCTGACTCTGGGCTATCCAACGGTGCCATAAAAAGTATCAAACTCGTGCAGGAACGATGTTCAATTTCAGCTCAAAGTTGACCTATGCGAAAAGTATGGTAAGTCGTTTGTGTTGAAGGAATCTCAAGTCTAGTCTACAGTCGTCGCATGCATAATTCGAGTATTATACTATTTTTGGTTGAAGCCTTTTCAGATCTACCCGTGTACAGTTACTCTACATTCATAGCATGCGTTACAAGCTGTCTTGTGATATGTTTGCATAGAGAGAGTTATCCAACTAGCCTCAGTTCAGTCCAGCGGTCACAGGTGGGCAGTGAAAAAGTTTCTCTGCATGCCAGTTTTGACATGACTCTGAATATGTTTCATTTAGCAGTGAAATAGTAATATGAATCAATTGCAATTATCATGAACAGATTTCCTCTATAGTTCTATATTAATCAAAAACATTGTCATTTTCAAACTGACAACCTTTGACCGCTGGATTGAACGGGCATCAGTTGAATAACTCTCTCTATCCAAAAATGTTACAACACAACTTATAAAGCGCGCTATTAAAGTAGAGTAACTGTACGCGAGCAGATTTGAAAAGGCTTCAACCAAAAATGGTAAAATATTCGAAATAGTCATGCGCTGACTTTGAGCTAAAATGTAAAACATCTCCAGCACAAACGACTTACCGTACTTTTGACATGGGTAACTTTGAGTTGAAATTGAACATCGTACATGCGCGATTATGATACTTTTTACGACACCGTTTGAGAGCCCAGAGTCAGGAGAGTAATCTTGAGGTAACTTTCGCTTAGGTATTGTGAACAAGTTCTCGCCGAAAAATTCGAAAAACTGACAAGCAAAAAAATGCGACCTGTTCTTTCTTGTACAACTTTCTTAGTTTTGCACCAATTTTTAAATTTCGGTCAGTTTCAGAATCCTCTCAACATTTCCTTTCGAACGGTGTACAGAAACAGAGATTTTGGTTTTGTTACTATAGTTAGCTGATCAAGTTTAAATTTCCCGCCATATCTCGACACGAAAATATTTTCGAAAAATTCTGATGCGTTTTTCGGAAATCCCGACACAAACTACCCCAGGATAACAAATTTCATCAAAATCCGAGACCTTTTTGTAAACTGTGCCAAGGGAAGCTCGATTCTTAGAAACAGTCTCTCTTAATCATTTTAGATTGCAATCCATTGCGGCATCATGTAGTCATTCGCAGTGTAATCTTCACATAATGTATTATTGCAAAATATTTTTGGTCTGTATACAACTGCTCTGCTTAAATATCCAAACCACCAGCTAAATGTTCCTGTTGAAATAATTACAAAATCAGCAAACTTCGAAAGTGCTAGATCACTTTCACCAGCTCTGCTTTCGCCGGCTGCAGTTTCGTTGGTTTCCATAGGAATAGCATATTCAACATCACTAAATTCACTTTTAATCCAACTGTAGTCATCACCTATTAAAAATAGATTAGTATCATTTTGTTGTAATTTATTTGATCGAAGAATATGTTCAAATGCAGATAAGATGTAAGTTTTGTCTACGGCAACGTATCCATGATCTTTTTCAGCTTCATTCAAAAAATCGCCTCTGCATAAATGAGCAATAACAATTTTTTTCCTTATATTATGTCTGGGGGAAAATTTTTTTATTTTAGCGGCTGCATTCTCCATGTGAACCGAATGAATTATAAGGTCACTTAAAATGTCAGTTTTACTTTTATCAAAATATTTATAAGATTGTAGATATGTACCGAATTCAAGATGATTACATGGCAAGTTTTTTGTCTGCAAGTGATGGAAATGTCCAGGTACCCAATCACTTTTAACAATAGAATATCTTATAAAATTTACTGTGCTATTACACTGAATCGCTTTTGTATCAAAAAAATTTCGCAAAGTTACGAAAGATGTTTTGTGAATGCAAAATGATCGCTCGTTTTGCACAGCTATTCCCATTATTGCTGCGTACATGAAAAGAATATTTCCTAGTTTTATATTTCGGGTTGCATATTTATATGTAATAATTCCACAGCGTCTCTTTTCTAAATGATATTTGCAAGTAAACTGCCTTGAGGTTAAATACAAGGTATATACACACGCTATTACCAAACAAATTGCTCTCATTTCTTTGCATTTCATTTATGTGGTTATATATTTGAACAATCTACATGTTATTAAATTCATCTCGTTTAACTCTATAGAAAACTATATGCATATCATAGTTGCTTAGATTTGAAGCCATATGAATTAAATAACTGTCAGATAATGCCGTTGTTTTGCTGAAATTAAAAATTTGCTTATATTTCACTTTGTTTTCTCATTTTTGATGGTATTTTACCTTGAGAAAAGAAAAGCACCGCGCTTTAATGAGTCAAGGAAAGTGCTATTTACTAAGAAATATGCAATCAGAAAATATGCAGTCAGTAAATATGCTGATTTCTGTTTTTAATTAATATCAAGAATGAGTTAAGCGAATATACCAAATACAGAGTATTTCAAATAATTCCCCGATTTTTGAATTTGAATAGCTTTGCATAAACTGAATGGATTTTTATAAATCTTTCCTTTTTTCAATCCCCGGGGTAGGGAAATTTTTTTGCCACAAACATTAATGACCCCAATTTAGGGGTGCCTCCTTACTTTTTATTGTCAGCGTGAGTTGTTCAGGTTATTTTTATTCCTTGCACCTTGCTATTATTATTACTGTTACATTCCCTTGTGGCTCAGGGGCAGAGTTTGTGCTCCTCACGTAAAATGATCTGGATTCGATTCTCAGTAATGGAACTTGTGGTATCAGTTTTTGGGCACCATTTTTGCCGTTTTTATGCGATAGTCTAATCTTAACTTTCTTGCTACAAATGCATTCCCGGCAAAACGGCAAAAACGACACCGCCAAAAATTGACATCAGGAATCCCATTGCTGGGAATCAAACCTAGGTCTTTCAGGGAATGACCGTCAATTCTGTCACTGCGCCACAAGGGATTGGAACCAAAGAAAGCAAGGAATAATAATAAGCTAAATAACTCACGCTGACAATAAAAAGTAAGGCGGTACCCTTATATTTAGGGTCAATAACTTTTATGCAAAAAACTTCCCCCAGCGCAGAAATTGTAAAAAACAAAAATTCACATAAATCCGTTCAACCTATGCAAAGTTATTCAAATTCAAAAATCGGGGAATTATTTGGGATAACCTGTATATCTTCTAGTTCCATTTAGCTTATACGGCATTGGAAAACGTTATGCTTTGCCTTCATAAATTATAAGTGTAAATGAGCATAATTTAATTGGGTAGATCGTCAAGAGGCAGCTGCACTTCATGAGAGAATTACAGGGTGACCAGAAAGTTCCTGGACACGCTTTAAAAGAAGCCTGTGAGAAAGATTGTCTTTGAACCATCACAATTTATATACCATTTGAAAGCCCATCAAAAACTCTCTCAGTGGCAGAAATATTTTGTCCATCGGTTCAGAAGTAAGAATAGGAGAGCCGGCAGACTCCAAGACAATCTTTTTTTCCCTTGTTTTTCGTTCTTAGAGTTCCTTGAAAAAATCATATATAGAATTTGACTGTGGATTTCAAATCGCTCAAGATTTTAGAGATTGATAGTATGGAAGGAGCTCTTTCCAACGAGCTACATCTCTTTACTTAAAAATTCATTATTATCAAGTAGCTGGTTAAAAATTGCTGTATATCGCCTGCGAACCAAGGGAAAGTTTTTTTAAAACAATTACAGAATTTGATTTCTGCGTTCAAATTTTGCTAGAATTCAGGTATAGATCGCGTGAAACTAGCTCTTTCGAATGAACTATCGATCTCTACTCAAAAATCAATATTCTTCAAATGGCGGTCAAACAATCAAAACAGAGTGTACCAGAAAAAACGCCAAAACGCGTAAAACGCGAATTTGAACCATCTACTTCTGTCGAATGTTTCTTAAGTACTAAAGCAGTTAAAGTAAAGATTTAGAGCTCATTTGAAAGAGGTTCTCTTTAATTATAAAACTTTAATTCTGATTATTTTACGCAGAGATACGACAATTTTAAAAAGTATCCCTTTTCCGAGGGATTTCGAAGTAATTTGAACATGTTTGATGACAAATAACTCTGGTAAACGCAACCAAATTCAATGCGGTTTGTGGCATCTTATAGAGCAACCTTTCTACGGACATGCACAATTCCACATTTCGCACATTTCTCGCATATTTGGTCTGCGCGCGGTTAAAAACTGGTAAACACGCGAAAATGTGGAATTGTGCATGTCCGTAGAAAGCTAATAAAACGAGTTATTGTGACCGGATTTTTATGATTAATAAAAGAAAATCTAAGTTAAAGGTTGCTCTATAAGATGCCACAAACCGCATTGAATTTGGTTGCGTATTACCAGAGGTATTCATTGTCAAACATGTTCAAATTACTTCGAAATCCCTCGGAAAAGGGATACTTTTTTAAATTGTCGTATCTCTGCGTTAAATAATCAGAATTTCTTGAAACTTTGCACAATGTTATGGTAGCTTCCCTAGTATATGTGTACCAAATTTCAGCTAAATCGCTTCAGTTGATGTAGAGTTAACGGGAGCTATGGCAAAATTATTGTACCTCCCTCGTACAAAAATTTCTGCGTGACGAAATGGTATGCACGGTTGACGAAATGAAATGCGCGAGTGACGAACTGAGGTGACCGACAGTGTAAGTCATTGCTGGTAGAAGCAACCGTATTTAATTTCCTCTTGCACAATTATTCGAAACCATATGAAAAATATATGTTCAAAATCTGAAGCGATTTGGTTCGTTAATTTCAAAGTTATTCTAAAATACGACCGTCCGGGAACTTTCTGGTCACCCTGAAAGGGATGATTACAAGGCAGATCCGTTGCGACGTGCGACGTGGGACGGGGGATCAAATCATTTTGATCGTACGTCGCAAGTCGCAGAGACCTTGCAACCATTTTTGAATTTCGCACCAGTATTCACGTGAAGTATTGAAAAATTACGGTATTTTTGAATATATAAAATTTGAACTAATGAAACCCATGGAGGATAATGTAATATGCCGCACTCCTTTTGCTTGGTACGGTAAAAACGGTTGCAGCCATGTAACGACCGGTTGCAAGCAAAATTTGATTGCACGTCGCACGTCGCAGTATTGTAATCGTCCCTGTAGTATGACAAAGAACGATTAATCCTAATGATATACAGCCCAATAGCGATGAGGGAAAAGCGAATGTGCATATGCTCATCTATATCACTAATAGTAAATAAATCGCTTTTGCGACAAGTATTAAGATTCGCAGATATTAAATTTCGCAAATTTGCCGTTTTGGAATTATTTGCAGATACTAATTTTCGAAGTTTTTCTCTCCAACTGACACAAATATTGGTAAAAGGAACTGATAGAAAAGCATTGTTATGATGATGAAGGTATATAATGGAATAACTGTCATTTCTTCCTGTAGGGTCACCCTCGGGACTGACAAAATATATATTTTCTGACTGCCAAAGCATAGGGTCAGCCATGTAAATATAGTGGTTTCTAATTTGCTATCATTTCTGAACCATACACCCAATATTGCTGAAATTTTACAGAACTGTAGCAGGCTGTTGGAGTTTTAATTATATGTTTCAGGTTATTTAGTTCATGCTTTTTCTTTGATCCTGCATTTACCATATTTCTTCCTAAAGACGCCCCCCTCAAGCCTTAATTGAAAAAAGACGCCCTGAGCGTCTTTTGGGAGATATACGGTATATACAATTATTATAATTCAACTGGTCGATCACCTCAACAAAGCAACAGTTATATTTGTTTTTTAAATAACTTAGCCCAAAATAAAACAAGGTGTCCCAAAAAAATGCAGGCAACGTAATTTTTGAATGGGGCAATGCTTTTGGCCCAAATACTAACCGTATGGTGTCCTAATATGGGACTTCAAGTGGGCAGAGTTTGGGCCTTGTCCCTTACAAACTATCGTTGCGGGACCCCAAAATGTACGAAAAAAGGGTCTTAAATCGGAGCTGACTTTGGAGGGTCACTGTAAAGCGGAGAGTTGAGATGGTGAGCTGATTTTTGGGCCAGGGGTAGTCCCCAAAGGTGCGAATGTTTTGCAAAAAAGATATTGACAACCGGCCAAAACTGACCCATTGTTCGATTTTTAGCAGATTCTCGGGCACTTTTTTGGGCATTTTTTGGAAATTTTCTTACCAATTTTCAAAACTGTTATGTCGTTGACTGACATACTCTTCCTCCTCGCATTCCAAAGAATATATGTGCTAACTAGGTTTATAGAGAAGCGAGATAGCTAGGATAGCGAGAGAACAGAACAGACAGGGCAGAGAGGAGACGATCGAATGAATAAATTTAACAAGCGCCTAACAGCAGCACATTTTTTGTTAGCATACAGTATACCACCGTATAATATGTGGCGTTCTGCGCTGCAATGGAGTACACTGAACGCAGTAACGCGGGTTTTTGATTTGCGAATGTTTACGATTGAATGTGTTCATTCCTTGCTGACTTTGCTTGAAAACTTTGTCATCTTGTGCTGAATAAAATGACAACCAACCTTATAAAGAGAGATAAGATAACTTATAACACATCATGGCAAGTATTAAAAGGCTTGCAAGCTGCAAATGCAACCAACTTTAATGTGGTTTGCTGCATCTTGTAGAGCTCTTTTAAACTTAGATTTCCTTTTTTTAATCATAAGAATTCGATCACAATTACTTATTTTACGAACATTCTACGGAAATTCAAAATTTCACATTCTCGCGGTTTTAGCGCATTTGGTCTACTTACGATAAAAATGGGTGAGAAACACTAAAATGTGAAATTTTGCATTTCCGTAGAATGTTCGTAAAATAAGTAATTGTGATCGAATTCTTATGATTAAAAAAAGGAAATCTAAGTTTAAAAGAGCTCTACAAGATGCAACAAACCACATTAAAGTTGGTTGCATTTTCACGGAGTTATAATCTATGAAAATAGAGACACTCTGTTGGTGTACTTTGTGTTTTGTGCGAAAATCTCGCGTTTTTTAAAACTAACATAAAATAACGGAAAATGGACTAATTTTTAAAGATGAAAAAACGAAAATCTAAGTTAGAAGTAGCTCTACAAAATGCAGCAAACCGCGTTGAATTCTGTCGCATATTACAAGAGTTATGTGTCACCAAACATGTAACGTTACTTGTGGCCACCCTGTACATTGATTCAATGCATAGTCACTGATAAATGGTTTTCCATCCACCGATGACTATGAAATAGGGGAGGGTGACAGCTGACCGCACGGGACAGTTGACCGTTGCGACAGTTGACCGTAAGGACAGTTAACCGCAGCGTCTTTTGACCGCAGAGACAATTGATCGCCAGACCAGTCGAACAAAGTGATGATGCATTAATCAGTGGTGAACGTATTAGTATAATGTAGTATAATTTGAAATGTTAACTTGCAAAAGTATTAGCCAACCCCTACACGAATACCGTCGCCATAACAGTTTCACTTTACGTAGTCGATTTGAATTTTGACCGCGCCATTAGTTTGGGGGGAAACTGGTTATAAATAAGCGGCGTCAGTCAGTAAGACACAGTCTGCGGTCGCTTCTTCGTCTCAAGTTTCTCAGTAGCCTTCTGCCATATTATTGGGGTTGGGTCATACTTTTTTCAGTTTTTATTTCAAATTTAACCTTTTTCAACTAATTTGTTCACCATTAATTTATAAAAGGTCTGATTGTTCAAAAGACCGGCGCTCAATTGTCTCCGCGATCAATTGTCACTGCGGTTAACTGTCACAGCGATCAAGTGTCCCGTGCGGTCAACTGTCCCCATCCCATGAAATAGGAACCTTTTCAAGTCTTGCCTTGTCTAAATTACAACAGTAGAAGTTTCAATTATTGACATATCTGTAAGAAATTCTCTTGTGAATCGAATATTTAGGCATACTGAAATCAAGGTTAGTCTTCTCAGCATTAAAAAGCGACCGATTTTTTTAGGGAAATCCTTCCGACTGGGAATTATGACTGAGGGCCAAACTGAGCCATTGCGTAAATATGCGCAGAAGGGAATTGCTGTTGATGGCACGCACAACGCCACCCAATATGATTTTCAAGTTGATTACGTTGCTCATGTTGGATGATCGGCAAGCAGGGCGTCCAGTGGCGCATTTTTTCTGCCCACAGGAAAGCGCAGTCAACTTACAAGAATTTTTCGAGCAAGTCAAACATCGTAATGGTCAACCGATCAATGACAAGCGCTTTTATGTCAGACGACATGCCGCAAATGTGGTCTGCCTGGGTGGCGGCAATGGGTAGTGAAGTGACGAAAGACACTAAAATTTTGCTCTGCACCTGGCATGTGCTAAAGAACTGGCACAAAAATGTCAGAGAAAAAGTGACCAATAAAGATGTGCAGTTGGAAAATTACAACGTGGGTTGACATGCTTACTTGGTAGGTGTAAACTTTCACAGAATCAAAACCTATGCCATATTGCTATTATAAACGAAAATTTTTTAGTACTTCCAACAGAGAGCAGTTTCATCAGTCCGTCCAGCAGCTTGAGCAATATCTACTTGACAAGGGAGAGACCGCATTTTTAGACTACTTTCGAAGCTTTCACATTGCTCAAGACGATCGCGTTGAGCAGTGGGCGCCTTACGCAAGGACTGACGCACCCTTTAATACCAACATGGCGTTAGAGCGCTTCCATCGGCATTTAAAGCAGAAATATCTACTAAAAAGCAAAAAAACCCAATGGATTTCACCATTTTTGCACTGTTGCAGGCAGCTTCAGCGTCATGTTGAGCTTCTATCGTTCAATTGGGGCGCAACACCGTCGGCTTCTGTCAGCAGCTAACACATAACCGTCACCATCGCGCCGATGAAAAATATGCAGCTAAGTTAGATGACGTTGTAAAAAAGTTGCCAGACCACCCAGTGTGGGTTGTACAGTCTCATACAAAAAAGAACAAGTATTACGTTGTAAATTTCATCAAAGCGTGCGACTGCACTGTAGACATTAAGTGTCGTTATTGCAAAGTATGCTACGATGAATTTCAATGCGATTGTCCAGACGCCGTGAAAGCCAGTATCGCTTGCGCGCAGATTCATGCTGTAAAGATGAAGATTGCACAGGAACCAGGCACTGACCCAAGGATGAGGCTCCCCGCGTCATCATCAACATCTTCAATCTGCAATGAGAATATACAAGAAGTCACCACTGAAGTTGCCGCAGACGCTGATATCGGCGAGTTAGAGGCAGAAGATCAGATTGATGTAGTGGAGCCAGCTGCAGCAGAACCGCTCGAAGCATCAAACTGGCAAGCAGAGTGCATTGCGATGCTGCAGATCCTTCAGGGCCGCGTTCAGTCGATGTCTCGCGAAGAAGGAATGCAACTCAAAACTGCAATCCAAGAGCTAACAAAAAGAACAATGCCAACTCAGCCTGGTCTCATTCGCGTTTTACCTCAACTGGATGCGTCAAACGCGCACGCGCTTCCACAGCGACTCGCAACTCGCTCAGAAAAGCTGCGCAAGTGGAAAGCCAAGAAAACCCGAAAGACTTGTCGACCTTCCGAGGCGTTAGCTCGGGCTGCTTCATCCTCATCTGATTCAGACAAGGACGAGTTTGTGCCGTCTAGGCCAAAATCTTTACTTCACAGTCGTCAGTACTCCTCTGTTCCTACTAAAAAAACGTAATCAACTCATGTATTTTGCGCATTAATCGCTGTAAAAATCTTTCACATGTATAATTGATTTCCCTCACATAAAAAAATTTCCGTTTTATCTCATGAGCACAACGATATATCGATATATACAGTTCAAATATGGCGCAAAATCAGGAATCACAATACGATGGGTCTCGCGAGGATGCTAACAAAAAATACGCTGCTGTTAGGCGATTGTTTTGACTAGGACAAATATTAAAACGGCCGTCATAGTTAATGAAATCGGCCGGCAAAAGATATCTGTAATTACTGAAAACGGCTGGCAAAGACGAGAGACTCGTTTCCTTGGGCGGTCGGGCGAAAATATCTCTCGATCACTAACCTCGGCCAGCAGTATATCTCGACCGGTCGTAAATGTTCGCATGTCAATAGATTGATAAAAAGGTAGCTGTCAATACTCACGAGCGATCAGCAACTGAAGGTAATTACAAGTGCAGGTCATTCACAGTCTTATTGTATGTGTAACGATAGGTGGAGGGTCAGTAGTTAGTGTGCAGGAAGCGTGAATGGTTCGCTGAATTTCTCGTAATGCCACTTTTAACCAAAAGTTGGGTGCTTGTACAACGCTTCAACAATTATGAGGATGTCATAGCATGCCTAGAGACCAAGAAAGTTCACAAGCGGAACACGCAGATCCTCAAAGCCGGCGAGAAGATTAACTATGAATGCAAGTACAAGAAACTGTTCAAGTGCCCTTTTCAAGTGTAAACCTTTGTGGCGAGTCGAGAGGGCGCGCAGTATGAACTGTACAA
Organism: Plectus sambesii; assembly: GCA_002796945.1. NCBI lineage: Eukaryota > Metazoa > Nematoda > Chromadorea > Plectida > Plectidae > Plectus > Plectus sambesii. The sequence continues at coordinate 50,166 of NIUQ01000283.1, forward strand.
ATGCGAAACTCACATCTGCGATACAGTGGAATACGAACAAGGTAGTTAACTGAGTAGTTACTGATAATTGCACTATCGATTTCGGGCAACGAATTTCGTTAACTCTGTTCTGCCTTTAAGCTAGTCTTAGGCTTTGTTGTGTAGTGTTATAGCGAATAAAGATCTGTTTAAAAAGAAAAGTGGTTATTAGGGACGCCCATACCGCACCGATTATGACGGAATCCGCCGGGGGGTCGACCTACTTGTTTCGAGTGAGTACCAGTTTTTTCTACAGCCTACACTACTTTATAGAGGGTAAAATGCTGTATTTAAATTTGCCAAGCTCAGCTCGATTGGTCACTCGGCTGCGGAGATACGATCATTTGAAACATTTTCACTTTTCCTTTTTTCGTCTCAAAACCTGATCAGTCAATTCTTTGGTAAAAAAAGATGAAGGCGGTAAGCTACAGGCCTGAAATTTTAACGGCATGTATAGGGAGTGTTGGCGATGTTCTAGAAGAATTTTCAGAGCTGTAGCATATTTCTGAGGGGAGGCGGGCACTTCTCTGATCCGGACAGTTCTCCAACTAGGGCATTTCTCCAAATCGACAGTTCTCTGATTCGACAGTTCTCCGACGGTCATTTCTCCGACCGGTCATTTCTCCGACAGATATTGTTTCCCTAGGACAATTCTCCGACAAACGATTCGCCAACAAATATTTTTTCCCCTGGACGATTCTCCGACAGACAATGCTCTGACCAGACTAATCTTAGACTTATGATATATCGTAGACTGAGCTATTCTGTTTGCAAGTGAACAGCTGTAAGTTAGCTAATATTTAATCAAAGCAGTGAGCGCGGTAGGAAAAAAGCGAGCATTAGTAAGCAACAAAAGAGCAAGCAGACAGAACTAGAAAGCAGGGAAACTAAAGCGACAGATTATGGGCAATCCCACGAAGGTACTCCATCTTGTTCACCCATCATTCCACCGGAACGTTCTAGGGTTGTCGTCCGCGAGCTCTTCATCAGGCGCATTTGCTCGCCAACCATGTTGCTTCAGTCGAGGTACAAATGTAGAGACCAAATGTAGAGAACAAATAGCGAGTTATGATTCCATCGCTCTCAGTTGGATGCTTATACACAGCTCACTCTTCCGTTTGCAGCGCATTATTGCCACTCATTCGTCTTTTGCCGCGCTTCATTTAAAGAAGTCGCCATTTCCGGTTACCGCGCATTAACCCACGCGGTCAGCAGCTTACTTGACCTCGTTAGGGCAACACTCGCACGATACAATGTTGCCCAAGCATTCCGCTGCTTCATACTGTAGTCAAAAATTATTATGTCGGAGAAATGTCTGTTGGATAATTATCCGGGGGGGGGGGAAAAGCAGATGTCAGAGAATTGTCTGTCAAAGAATTATCCAGGGAAAAAAAACCAGTCGGAGAAATGACCAGTGGGCGAATTGACCGAGGGGGGAAATATTTGTCAGAGAATTGTCTGTCGGAGAATTGTCCTAGTCGGAGAAATGCCCTAGTCGGAGAACTGTCCGGATCGGAGAAGTGCCCGCGCCCCATTTCTGTGGATCTGTGCATGTTCCTGAAAAAGGTACCAAAATATTTTTTGAACCTTTATTCTGTCCTAGTGGATAATTTTTTGGCCGAACATAGATCACTGAAATAGTGCTCCCCAAGCACTATCAGATGATACCCTATTCGGTTTGAAATCTATAAAAATAACAAAAATTATCGACCAAAAATCGATTTTTGGCCCTATTTTTGACCCTAAGAGGATAATCATTCCGTTGTAACTTTCTAGTGGATGCTCCATATAAAGTGAAACTCGGTGCTTTTATAGCACTTGTTAAGGTCTATCAAATAGTGCAATAATCAGATTGAAACATTAAGAATTAAAAAAGTTATGAGCAAAATAGTAGAAGCACTGTCAGGTTAGTCATCTATTTCGACGCGCTCTTGGAGGTACTGTAGAAAGTTGCTGTTTATTCGGGTCTTCAGTACCTAACGGCACTTGGCACAATACAATTACTCAAAAGATACGATTAAATTGTAATTTTCACTGTTTTGGCCAGCCGAAATCTATACCTCCAGCAATATTGTTAGGTATAGTAGGGCATTTGGCCCAACAGTCACAAGCTGGTTTAGGTGACATTCTGGTCTGCATCATTAGTACAGAGAGTCGAGAAATTTTTGATATAATTTTTCAAAAAATTGTGAAGGAGTTATTTCATAATCAATTAAGATGAAATAGATTTCGCTTAAAGCTAAGAGAGTCCTCTTTCAAGATTAGTTCACATTGTTTCAATTGGTTGAACAATGAACGCCAAGCAAACGAAGATATGCGACCATTTCGCAGTGGCAAAGCTATTTTTGCCAGACCATTCAGCAGGAAGAATTTTCATACTGTTGAAACCAAGCAGCGTTAAGCGTTATTGCGTATATCGTACTTCAAAACAATCAGTGGAACAAGTGCTATCAAGGACTGGAATAGAATGGGTCACTCCAGGATTGAACGAATAATTAGCTATAGGATATCGTGACTAGTCAATTCTAGCAAAAAACCTTGTTGCTCCATTCGTAGAATGGCTCCTAAACTGCTGATAAGAAGAGAGTTGCTCCGACTTTTGGTCACAAAGGACTTTCAGCTTAGCGCTCTTAAATAACTCCAAGTTCACCATCTCATGGACATTATTCGGCCATAGAGAGTTGGCTCGAAGCAGGACCCTCAAGTGAAGGCTTGCAAGTCTGAATTAAAACAAGATAGGGTGTACTACGATGGGAAATTCTTCACTACTGAGCAAACTACCAACTCTTGAAACAGCCAAACCCTTGCCTAAAGCTCGCCAGATATTCCTGAACATCTTTGCTCTGTTGAGAAAAGCCATCATACCTTAGGCTGGAGTTTCAACGAACTGTCATACCTAATTAGTTTATGGGCCTTCAAGAACTAAACTATGAACCTGCAAACATAAGGTCAGCTCACTTTGGAAGCAGTGATGAAGAACTGCGATTAAGACTTGTTCTATAACAAAGTCTGACCTTATCAGCAGGATGGTGTACCCAGCGCATATAGCTCGATCAACTCAATCTACAATGAAACGTCTCTAATTACTTATAAAAGGAGAAACTGGAATGGCCGCCGTTTAATCCCGACCTCAACTCCTTGACTTCTCTTAGTGGGGTATCCTACGGACCGATGGTCGTGCTGAATCGTACATCAGCCTGGAATCTCTCAAAGTTTCTCTTATTCACGAATGGGCGAAAACCCCGCAGAATATTATTCAAAAAGCTATCAGTTCTGCCCAAAGGTGACTGACTCACAGTACTTCAATTGAGGAAGGATATTTTGTATGAGCTTGTAATGAGCTGTTGATTAGGTTCATCTGAAGTTATATTTAAAATGTTACATGAGTAAGTTAAATACATAAAAGGTTATGGCTAATGAATCGCATTATACCAGAACTTTTTTGTCACATCATAGAGGTGCAGGGTAGAGACACTTTCTAATTCCTATAGTAAATGAAATTTTCAGTCTGAGTGAAGTCAAAGTACACATGTTTTCATAGTATAATCGTATCTTTTAAGTAATAGTACTGTGCCAAGTGTCGTTAGGTACTGAAGACTTGATTAAAGCATTAACTTCCTACAGTACCCCAACATTGCGTAGAAATAGACGACTAACCTGATGATGCTTCTGCTATTTTGCTTATAACTTTTTAAATTCTTAATGTTTCAATCTGATTGTTGCACTATTTGATAGACCTTAACAAGTGCTATAAAAGTACCGAGTTTCACTTTATATGGAGCATCCACTAGAAAGTTACAACGGAATGATTATCCTCTTAGGGTCAAAAATAGGGCCAAAAATCGATTTTTGGTCGATAATTTTTGTTATTTTTATAGATTTCAAACCGAATAGGGTATCATCTGATAGTGCTTGGGGAGCACTATTTCAGTGATCTATGTTCGGCCAAAAAATTATCCACTAGGACAGAATAAAGGTTCAAAAAATATTTTGGTACCTTTTTCAGGAACATGCACAGATCCACAGAAATATGCTACGATTCTGAAAATTCTTCCATAACATCTCTAATACTCGCTATACACGTGGTGTAAATCTCAGGCCTTTAGCTTACCGCCTTCATCTATTTTTTTACCAAAGAATTTATTGCTCAGGTTTTTGAGATGAAAATTGGAAAAGTGATAATTTTTCAAATGATCATAACTTCGCAACCAAGTAACCAATCGAGCTGAGCTTGACGAATTTAAACACAGCATTTCAACCTCTATAGAGGGGTGTAGGCGTTAGAAAAAACTGGTACTCACTCGAAACAAGTAGGTCGACCCCCCGGCGGATTCCCTCTTATACCCTAAATATTCACAGGTCTGAAACGAGCGGCTCGAGAAATGCTAGACTTGGCATATGAAGTACGAAAAGGCATGGGCCATACAAGCGGTTTGGCGCGGTAGCTTATAACTGCAAAAGATGTTCAGGATGGTACAGCAACTGTGCTGACTGACCGGCAGCTGTATAATGCCGTCGCCTATAAGAAGAGATCAATGGATGGATCGCCGATCGTGACTGTGGCAGACTTCTTTGCAGAAATGTCAAGTCAGTTTCCTGAAGGAAGCGACCAGATTCCATCGGACACTGTCGTTTGTGCCGATCTTGGATGCGAGCCTGAAAACCCGGACGCACTGTTCGCGTTTCTTACGACACGCCGGCTTTTGCTGAATTTGCAAAAAGAGGGTGGAGATGTTCTTCAACTCGACGGCACTTACAAACTTATGTACGAGAACAATACGGTCCTTACGCTCGGAATTAGCGACCGCCATCGTCAATTGCACCCAGTAAGTTATCATTCCTTTTCAATAGAGCTGTAACAGGGATGGAAATTTGTAAACTTTCGAAATACAGAAAATACCAGTTAATATCTTTAATAATTTAACCAGTCGATATTTTTAATAATCAGCTCATATTAATAGTTAATATTAGAATTACTTTTTTAATAAAATTTGGGGCTGTTTGAATAATTCTTTAATCCCTAAATCAAGCAAAGAAAGTATTTTCTATCGTAAATTTTCAGATTGGGATTGCGATTATTGGTCCAACGGAAACTACAACAGCCTATGTCAAATTGTTCAGAGGTCTGCAGACGGCGTTGAGAAATCTGGGACTTCCTGAGTACCAGCCAAAAGCCGTTATGTCCGATGGAGACAGCTCCATTACTGGCGCAATTGCGGAAGTCTTCCCCGGCACCATGCGGTTCACTTGTTATTTCCACATGCACAAACAAGTTAAAGTGCAGATGTCCAAGAAAGGGGTCCCAAAGGAGCGCCGCAGAAAGGTTCTCGATGAGATTGCGGCCCTACAGTTATCGCCCAAGTCCCTCATCTATCAAGCAGCCGCTAAGAAGCTACTGAAGCGATGGAAAGAAGAAGGGCTCAAGAAATTTGTTCGCTATTTCCGACGAATTTGGATGGTCGGTCCGTTGCACAACTGGTTCAAAGGAGCGCTCCCTGGATCTGCGTCAACGAACAATGGACTGGAATCCCTCCACGGGAGAATCAAAACTCATTAGTAAGTCTTCTATAATTTTTTGAATTATTTCTTTTCAATTATAAATTAATAGCAAAGAAAATATTGAACTGTATTACCATAGTTTTATTTATCTATTCTCGACCACCTGTTTTAAATAGTTCTAGCGCCGCTAAAAATCAACGCTTTTCGCCAAATTATGCTTAATTCGAAAGGTCATGTAACGAGCATTATTTGGATAAAATGCAGGAAGACGTTAAAATTTCCTTTTTCGTTAAAACTAGCCGAAAATAGGTACTTTGTCGGTATGAAATAAAGTCTTATGATTTAGTAAATTGATTCTTACATAATAAATATTTCAGCACTTTGAGACGTCGAATGCTGATCAAGTCTTTCATTGCGCTCTGTAGCAGAATGCTCACTGACTGGAGCAGACAGGAAGTCGAAGACCGGCAGTTTGAGAGTTCGCCACCTCGTCCAAAGACTCGACACGGAAGTTAGCACTTTCCACTATTTAAAAGTTGAAGAAAATGAGAATTTTTTCGTTAATCAAATCGTCCGCGGAAGCTACTTCGTGAGAAGTTCGCTCGCAAGCGAAATGCGCTTTTCCCTCTGGTCCCGTCGACTGGCCCGTCCAAAAAAGTTCAAGTCCTTTTCCGAGTACATCGTTTGGTCACGTGCCTACTACACCGTCGACAGACGCAAAGACGGCCACCTAGCCTGTTCTTGTCCCGTTGGGCTCAAAAAGTACATCTGTATAGTGAACGCAACCGCTTGTGTCACCTGAATACATTCCAAGCAAACTGTTTGAATTTTAGCAAGATACGATACTAAGCGCGATTTAAACTTCATTATGGGCACTTTTTATTTGTGGCTGATGGGGGACTCCAACTATCGAAAAATTTAGAGCGAAATGAGCATTTAGCATAGGAAAATCTTAGAATAATGAAACAGAGCAGTAGCATCTCGTTTTTCCCGCGAAAGCTTTGACAGTTCGTTAGTAATACGAAACTCCGCCCACAGACTTATGACACAGGACGCTCTCGCACTTGTGTTGCATAGCAACAGAGAACCAGTTGCCATGCAACACGCTACATTTAATGATCAGGTTTTATGGATTTATTATTCAAATTCGGTTCCGATTCCAGTTATCATGATACACCAAAATTGTACTATACAGAATATGTGTACCCGGTACTAACGATCCTGAACCGGAACCGGAACCTTTAATTAATTATTCGCGCTCCTCACATAGAGAGTCACAATGATACTTATAATAGTTAAAATAGGTTACGCTCCCTTATTGGGTGAATAGAATTTTACGCAGACGAATATGTAACCATTTTTTGAGCTTAGATTTATGGCGCGGACATGACTGATAGGCTGTATTTGGAGGGAAAGATGCTCCTGACAAGTTTGATGAGCACCAGTGGCGAAATGTCACGAGGCGTGTAAACGTGAATTGGCACAATTTCTTGCAAAGTTCGCTGTTTGAACGCAAAACTCAATTGATCGACAGGAATCCACATTTATGCGCAGTTTGCTTGAAATGTATTCAGGTGACACAAGCGGTTGCGTTCACTTTAAACACTCCATTGCCGTTGATGTAATTAAAAATCGGGTCGAGTTGTCATCTTTGGCGAATTCGCTGCCATTGGGCTTCAAGCGAGGCCGGGGCCGGCCCAAGAAAATTGGCTCTGCCCTTTCATTGATTTAAGCTTTCGTGTTGTTAATGTTTCCTGTTTGATACACTGGTGGCCAAAAGTATAAGAACGCTGACAAAAACAGCCTGTTTAATAGATCAGTTTTGTTTTTTGAATAGCTTTACAGTAGCTGAACCAATCAAGCTGAAAATTTATACAAGTATACTAGTACTGTTACTATATAAGTGTGCTAAGTTTCATCAAATTCTATCTGCGCAATACAGAGATATAATAAATTTCATAAACATTAAATTTTTCTGGTCAGCCCAGAAGTAAGTGTACATGTCTGATGGCAAATAACTCTAGTAATACGCAACCAAATCCAATGCGGCTTCCTGCACCTTATAGAGCTCTATTTAACTTAGATTTCCTTTCTTTAATCATAAAAATCCGATCACAACAGCTCATTTTACAGACTTTCAACGGAAGACAAGTTTTCGCAAAAACTGCCATTTTCACCGGACATCGAGCGTCTTTGCGAAATCTCGCCTTTCGTTCAATGTTCGTAAAATGAGCTCTTGTGATCAAATTTTTATGATTCAAAAACGAAAATCTAAGTTAAGAAGAGCTCTATAAGATGCAGGAAGTCGCATTGAATTTGGCTACATATCATCATGGCTAACTGCCATCAATTGTAAGTCCTTATTGCTGGACTGTCCAGAAAAATTCGATGTGTATGAAATTTATCATATTTCCGTATTGCGCTCATAGAATTTGATGAAACTTTGTACACTTATATAGTAACAATACTAGTATATTTGTATAAATTTTCAGCTTGATTGGTTCAGCGATTGTAAAGTTATTCAAAACACAAGTGTCACCTGTTAAATACGCTGATTTTGTCAGCGTTCTTTAACTTTTGGCCAACAGTGTACGTTTTCCCTATGCCTACTCTCTCTGTGCTTCATTCGATCTATTGCATTACCAGTGCTTCCCATGTGGAATGTATTCCTTGTGCGTGTTCAGTATTTTTCCGTTAGTAGTAGAGCTGTAACGGGGTCGGGGTAACCCCGCGGGGTCCGGGGTTACCCCGACCCCGACCCCGACCCCGACCCCGACCCCGACCCCGACCCCCCCCGACCCCCCC
>NIUQ01000284.1:0-56488 GCA_002796945.1 Plectus sambesii
AATACTTGATGCCGCATTCTTGAATATATCGGAGTTGGTCGAAGCCGTCAAACTGGAAGGACATAAGAGTGTCACCGCTTTGTGGTACACTACTCAATGTCTCCCTCGCGTCTTCGAGGACCGCTCCAGGAAAGATCTACTTTTGTACCACAAAAATGCATCATCTCATACGGTGGCACTTACACTTCAATCTTTGGCGGAAAAAAGATCAAGACTATGCCGCACCCGCCCTGTTGATCTGCTGTCGCGATGTTCGACATATGGCTGTTCGTTTGCCTCAAGAGGAACCTTTGCAATCGTACCTACGACTCAGAGGAAGAGAGAGATTCGGCCGTTTTGGAACATTTTGGGTCGATTCAGAAAGAGCGGTGGCGCGAGCCCTTCGACATGTGGATGAATCGAATGGAGTGGTGCATTGAGACCAACTGAGCTTACTTTGACTGAATATTATCAAATTTCATTCGAGCGTGTTAAAATAAACCTGAGCTTTAAGACTTACTGTATGACCTATTATATACTCATTTGGTAATTCGCGTGAGAGTACGGTTATGCGCGTCGCAGGCAATTCGCTTACAACAAGTACTTAAGTTTGCGTGTCCATATCTCGGGAGCGCCATAACCGTTTTTAATAATGTTTTTTCAAATGAAAGCCCTGCATCTGCAAATTAGTTCTGTTGAGTTTCAACTCAGTTGGATAATTTTGGACAAAGTTATATAAACCACAAGCTGTATCGTTAATTTTGCTATTACGAGAACGAATATTCTTTGCGCGCTTTATACTATCTATGTTCATTGTGCACGTATTTACTCGCGTAAAAAAGCAATAAAATCACTGCAATTTATTTACAAAATCTGTAAATTTCATCTGAATTAGTGCTGAACTTAAAAGTTATTCACATTTCAAAATGGTGGAATGAACTTGGACAAAAAAAAGAGTTTTTAGGCAACATTGCTTGACGAAAGTTGCTACCAATCTGCTGAGCATTAAGCAATTAAGAAATAATTTTTAGCAGATGTTAGGAACACATAAGGGTACCTGAACCCCAAGTTTCATTAAGATTCATTCACTGACTGCAAAGTTATAAGCATTAAGTAAAATGTGGCCCTTTTTTCCTGAACAACCTGTATATTTTTCCACCAGGCGTATACTCTTCTTTTTATCCACTGCTAACCTATATAAAGAAAGAGAACACTGCTTCATTGTCAATATATTTGTACATCCAGACGAAATTAAAGATCCATTTGTGGTGATGTACTCATACCTTTATGGCTGTCCTTGATTAATTTCAACTGCACAGTTAAAACTGATGCTTCAATTTTACTGAGAGCGAAAGGAACGCAGCGTCACATGTATCTATCATATCGAAAATAAACTGCACATAATCGCCTTTACTACACACTATACGCAACATGTAGGCAGAAGTACCGGGAAATCGTCATTTACCAGCTGTGCTTACGGGCGACGGAAGGGATTAGCTCCGTTTTTCGAACGATTTGGGTAAATACCTGCTCGTGTTATAAACTGCTAAATGCGCTGCAACTGTTCATTTTTAAGCATCTGCGAAAGGTAAGTGGTACCTGATATTTCTGACTAGAAGCCCCGAAATACTAGCCCACGATTCGACTCTCCAGTCAATAGTCCATAGACCATAATTTAATATCACTAAGATAGTAGCGATACGTTAAAAGACATGTTGTGCGTACTGCGGTTTTCCTTTTAAATCTATCCATGTAAAGCGCGCAATCACGTATTTTTGCGAGAACTGCAGTATATGTTACGTTCTTTTCGCTTTCACAGTAAACAACGCTGAGCAACAGCGAAATGCATTGTTCAAATAATAGCCCATAAGCTTCTATTTGGGGTTGGTGTCTCGATGGAGAGCGGTCAGCTCTCTCGCCGCTCTCTCGCGCGTTCGATAACCCAAACGAATCCCCGCTCCAACATGCCGTTGCGGGCGTGGAGCGTAGCAAATCCAAATCCTCATGCCCCATCCCCTTTACATCCATATCTCCTTTGCCTGATCAATTGCAGCTCGCCGACGTCCTACGCCCATCTTCGAGGAGGACTGGCAATGTCAGGTCCTGCAGCGTTGGTACGGCGGAGTGTCTACGTGATCTACTGGAGAGGAGGCACCTAAGTGGAAAATGTCCCCTGCCCAATGTGCTGTACATACAATTCCGACCAATTCCCGCCCGCCAACACATCGCGCCTTCCAAGAAGTGATCTGCAGCGTCATGTCTGTCAATGACCCCCCTCAATGAGCTGGCCGCTTCACCACGGACACTTGCCGCTTGCGCCGCTGAACGTTGAAGACCTCCTCAATGAGCTGGCCGGACCCAGTCGCCAACGCGCATCTCTACGACAAAGAGATTCGTAGAATCAAGTCCGTTGAAGACCCTCTCAATGAGCTGGCCGCTTCACCACGGACACTTGCCGCTTGCGCCGCTGAACATTGAAGACCTTCTCAATGAGCTGGCCGGACCCAGTCGCCAGCGCTCATCTCTACAACAAAGAGATTCGCAGAATCAAGTCCGTTGAAAACCCTCTTAATGAGCTGGCCGCTGACGCACTGACGTTTGCGTCCGACGTATCTCTGTGAGAGCGGAGGGGGACAACAATTAAAACGCGCCCTATAATTGCTTAAATTGCGCCCTATGTTTTCATAGTCTTCCAACGCGCCCTATGTTTGATCTTAACATACTGAAACCATCAAGCATAGAGCGCGGTTTTAGTTTTTTCCGCGGAAGGTAGTGGGGGCCCATTGGGTTTCGGTTTTAAAATGTCACCATTGTAGGTTGACCAGATCACGAAGATGGTGTCAGTCATCTACTTGTCGATCGCTGTTGCATTCCGTTATGTTCTGATGCTGTTTTGGACATGTCTGCGCCGTTATCGGTCGTGGAGCGGGTTGAGGTAGTCATAGTGTGTCGGTTCTCTCGCCGTTCTCTCGAGCGTTCGGTGACCCAAACAATAAACCCCGCTCCAACACGCTGTCGCAGAGCGTAGCACTTTGAACTGGGTTTTTTGGTTGGTGTCCCGGCGACGAGCGGGCGACTATCGCTGACTCACGACTGCTACAGCCCATCTGGCTACGAACGCTTGAGAGCGGCCATTTGCTTATACCGTAGATCCCGGATATAAGGGAAGCTTTGTTATAAAAGAGCATTTTTGCACACCCATGAATCCTGTTATATCCCATTTTTACTGTGTGCTGCAGTGACCTTTGATATATAACTTCTTTGTTGATGCTAAAAATAATCAAAATTTTTCTCAATATAAATTTTAAAATTTTAAAGATCCACATCCAAGTACGAGATAATTTATTTCCACATTATTTCGTCCATTTCAATGCATGTGAGACGGGAAATTACTGTACATATGTCGTGAATCGTTGGCTCGAGTTGTTTCAATCGCGTATAAAAGCGAATACGCTTCAGGCGGCTTTAACGGCAAGAACAAGTAAGATTCAAAATTGACGACAATGATTGCAAGTCTTTTGTGGTTTATCGCCTTGATGGTTACGATTACGACTTACTCTATGGCGTTTCAATGCTATATAGGTCACAACGAATCGAGGGAGGAAATGACATGTAGTTCGGGTTGGTGCTTCAACGGAACTTTATCAAGGTAAAACAAATAAATGTTTTTATGAGCCAAACCATATCACTAATAATTGGTGGAATTATTCGATATCTGAGTCTTATGTTTTTTAAGTGGTGACGTCATATACATCTGTGACTCCAGTGGCACTTGTCCGCTGTTTGGGAAAGGATGCCATGATGATCAGGTAGTTCAGAAAGCAGGGTTTAAGTCGGTCTGCTGCTGCAACACGAACTTGTGCAACAAAGGTACACTTTATACTCAACCTCTTTTACTGATGTAATTTCGTCTACCATCTCAATGAGCTTAGGCATGTGTGTCTAAAGTTACAATTGCTCTTTGAGGAAAGGCCTCTGTACCTTCGCGTAGCTTTCAGTGCCTTTTGTTGCTTGTATTATTCTAAAAATATAAGATAGAATTTTCATACAACCAAGCTTGTGCTGACAACCAACTCCTAAATCGACTACTTGAGAAAAGAGATACCGTAGGGGGAGTCGCTCAAAAATGACTTTAAACACTGTTTATTATGAGACCGCGACTTTAATTTTTTGACAATGGAGACTAAGAAATTGGAGGAGAGTGAGAGTTATAAAGGTGAGTAATCCACAAGTGGGGCATTTCGTACATAATGACCAATATGGCAGCTGTTTGCGAGATACCATCGAAATTGTAATTAATATGAACTTTGTGCCAATTCAATATAGGATTTTCTTAAATTTGAGCAGCTCTAAAAGAGCGTTACTCTTTCTTTAAAAGCAAGATTATTTAGGGAATAATTATTTTAGGCCACGACTTAATTGATTTTAGAACGGCTATAGGATTCAAAACTGATGGTGCTGTTAGGGAAAGAAAATTGATGTTAAACTGAACCACATGGCGTGCTTCGCATACCCGAGCTAAGAGTTAAATGAGTACAGGCCAAGCAAGTTAAGTTATTATTTCAAGATGAAAGAAGTCTTTTGTCAAAGAATCTTAGTCGGGGTAAGGGCGGAGCGCGGCCTCTCTTAATGACCGGTCAATGTGTTCTTAAATGGCGATCAATTTCATGAACCGTGGCTGGAGGTAACTGTCTCCACTCCATCTGCCTCCATGAATCTGGATGCAAACCGAGCGGTTGCCGTATGGACAACGGCACGCTGTCCTGCGGCTACTACCAAATAAACAAGGCTTACTACGAAGACTGCGGTCAACCTGGCGGTAAAGGAGAGGAAGCTTGGAAGGAGTGCTCTGACGACTACAACTGCGCCACTACCTGCGTTCAGGCATGAGTTTCATTCAAATCAAAATAGGCGGCCTAATCAAATCAAATTACGTCACATAACACAATTGTTAATAAATCAAACTCACTATCACGTGGAATTCCAGTCAATAGCTGCCCTGAATCAGCACTTATACAGCACTGTCTCAGATAAGTGCCCTCCTGAATGCACCTGTCAACCAGCAAGCGGTCCTACCGACCAAATTTTGATTACTTAATGCCGTTTCGATTTCGCGCGATAAATTGGTTGCTCGCACGATGTTTTTTTCACCCAGTCCGGCAGTTATGCGGCAAAATCACCCAAAAAACTCGGTCGATCGATGCATTGCGATCAGCGGGCGCTCTCACAGGCTGCACTTATCAAATTTCCTCCTGCCATTTGATCATTCTGCAGAGTACTACTTCATATAATCATTTGATTACAAATTTTTATTGTATTGCAGAAATACGTAAGTAAATACGCTTCTAAATGCCAGGGGGTGGGCCCATGCGAGCAGATGGCCCGCCTCCATAACGGTGGTCCCAATGGCTGCAACGAAGGAGGCACTATCGGGTACTGGAACGCTATCCGCAAATGCTGTGGCTGCTCTTAAACGCCAATCAACTTCTTTGACCCATCGCAAAAACAATGGAATACTTCAGCACTGTTAAAATTACTCTGTGAATTTCGTAACATATTTTATGTAGAAGTGTCGCGAAACTTGCTGATTCGCGATGCAAGCTTAGGGCGGTGTAGTGTAGCGTTTATGTGTTATGTATTAAGTGAGCGCGCACTCAGCTTCCTTCTCTCATTGTTACGCACCAAGTTAACAAGCTCCATAACCTGCTATTGACGTACTACCGATGTATCTCCATTGTAACTCCGCGAGTGGAGTAACTAATTGGTATCTCGCGAAAGGTCAGTTGTTTGGTCGCGGCTCCTATACGGTTTGTGTGTGTTTGACTGATGTTGTCACTAATTTTACTCAAGTACGCGCGACTCGAAAGAGTGCCGACTGGGGGGCCGTGAGAGATGATTCAGAGAACGGCACGTCGGTGAGAATCGCCGGTCCTTTAAAGGAGCGGTGTTAGGCTCTTAGAGTAGAACGCCCACAGATTGTGGGCGACCAATATAACGAGCGCTTCCGTGTATTCGAGGCCTCATTTCTGACTGCATCGCTGCAAAGTGTAAAGTGCTGTGCTATCGCTTTGAAACCGAGTGTATGCGATAAATATGTGCCACCAGCATCCTCATTTGATATCCAAGTGTCGCCGCTGGACCTGTACCGTAACTCCGTGCGTCGAATAGAATAAATAAGTGTGAGAAAGATTAATTACACACCGTCTAATAAAAGAAAACATCCACTGAGCCACTAAGAACCACCAATAACTCCCAATCTCTACCCTTTGTCGCAGAGCGCCGCGACAGTGGAACATATATTGTGCCTATGCGATGCGCTCTTGATGACCTCATGGCGACTTGCACAAGAGTTGAACCATATATCCTACTGTTATGAATATAAACTTGTAAAACGTTTCGACCAACTGGAGAGAGCAACAAAATGTGTTGAAAACTTTTTTCACGACAGAATCAAATACTCTAATATACGTGGTTCGGCGGCCAATGGCTGAATAGTCGGTAACGCTAGTGGCAGAGTTGGTGGCAGAGCATTCCTATTGTCCGATGGTGGAGTTGTTGGTCTTTGCCACAGCGGAACAGTCCCAATAATGATTGGTAGTTGAATTTTGCGATCAATTGACAAGCCCGAGGGAGTCAAAGTACATTTCAATAAATATTTCACTTGAATTATTGAAGAGGTGATACCCATTGTTGCGACTATTAAAGGTATAAGAATGAATCGAGTCACAGAGTATTTTGATGACACTGGCTTCCCTTCTAGATTCTAGAAATGAAAAAACTAAGAAAACTAACTTACAGTTGTTTGCGAGCATCATCTTGATTCGAAATACGGTTAGAACAGAAATAGGAATAGTTTAGAAAAGAATTTATACCGTTCACTTAAATTTATTTCACTTTAAGATCCGCTTTTTCTAAGCATCGAGAAACTTTTGACACATTCGGCAAAAAGTTTTCGAATTTCGGTAAAATTTTGCATGCTGCGGTGTTTTATGATAGAACTTGTGAAAATAATGTCGGATTTTTTCACAAAAGTTTTCGCTTCGAGATAAGGCGGGAAACTGAAATTTCTGTCCTGACAAAGCAGAATTTGTCGAAATCAATGTTTTTATACACCATTCGATTGGAAATGATGAGATGAATCTGAATATGTGCTCAGATTAGAAATTGGTACAGAACCTGAAGAGTTCTGCAAGAGAGAAAAGTCGAGTTTCAAAATTTTTTTAGCTTTTTGATTTTTTCGGTCAAAACTTGTTCACGATTCTCAAAATTGATGTACCCTAAGATTGTAGCCCTAGCTCTGGACTATCCAACGGCTTCATGAAAATGGGCAAACGATAGTCATGCACGGGTCGCAAATTGAATCCGAACGTGGTACACCCCATGTTTACCGTATTTGGCATAGCGCGTAGCAGCATAGCGCGCATGATAAATAACTCTGGTAGTTTGCAACCAAATTCAATGCGGATTTCGGTGTCTTGTAGAGCTATTACTAACTTAGATTTCCTCTTTTTAACCATAAGAATCCGATCACAATTACAGTCAACTGTGTTGATAATGTCGGTCAAGGGACCGGCCAAACACCGACGATATGAAGACAGCAACGTTATAGACACCGACGTTATAAAGACAGTTGGTCTCTGTGCAATGCATAGTACACTTTGTCGGGACCGGCCAAGGACCGACGTTATACAGACAGCGACGTTATAGAACCAGGCGTTATAAACACAGTTGACTGTACTCATTTTACGAACTTTCAACGGAAAGTCATAATTTCGGACGTTTTCGCGCTCCTTGCACGTTTCTCACACAATTTGGTCGGCGTACCGTTAAAAATGCGCGAGAAACGCACAACAATGTGAAAATTGTGACTTTCCGTGGAAAGTTCGTAAAATGAGTAATTGTGATCGAATTCTTATGATTAAAAAAGATAAATCTAAGTTAATGTGAGTTCAACTAGATGCCGAAATCCGCATTGAATTTGATTACAAACTACCAGAGTTATTTATCATGCGCGCTATGCTGCTACGCGCTATGCCAAATACGGTAAACATGGGGTCACCAAGTTCGGGCTCAAATTGCGACCCGTACATGACTATTGATTGCCCATTTTCATGATGCCGTTGGATAGCCCTGCACTAGGGCTACAATCCCAGGGTACATCAATTTTTAGTATTGTGACCAAGTTTTGACAGAAAAATACAAAAACCGAAGCTGATAAAAGCGAAAAAACGCGATATTTTGTTTTTTGCACAACTTTCCAGCTTCTACACCGATTTCAAATCTGCGCACATTTTCAGATTGCTCTCATCATTCTCCGTCGAATGGTTTACAGAAACATTGATTTTAGTCACGTTCTGCCACATTTTCTCATACCCATTTTTTTGGTAAATTTAGCACCCATCACCTTCGGGTTCAATTTGCGACCTGTACATGACTATTGACTGACCATTTTCAAGATGCCGTTGGATAGCTCAGAGTTAGGGCTGTAATCCCAGGATACATCAATTTTTAGCATTGTGACCAAGTTTTGACCGAAAAATTCAAAATACTAAAAGTTTGAAAACTTAACTTTTCTCTCTTGCAGAACTCTTCAGGTTCTGTACCAATTTCTAATCTGAGCACATATTCAGATTCATCTCATCATTTCCAATCGAATGGTGTATAAAAACATTGATTTCGACAAATTCTGCTTTGTCAGGACAGAAATTTCAGTTTCCCGCCTTATCTCGAAGCGAAAACTTTTGTGAAAAAATCCGACATCATTTTCGGAAGTTCTACCCTAAAGTGCCCTAGCATACTAAATTTCAACTAAATCCGAACATTTTTTGTTCATTGTGCCAAGGCTCTGAACAAATTTCTCGATGCTTAGAAAAAGAAGATCTTAATATAACTCTTTTTATTTACAGGGTTACGCGGAAAAAAGTATTGCACTAATAGTTTTGCAATAAGTCGGCTATGACTAATTCGATTTTAATCATATTTAAGCCGCAAGTACCATAGATGTTACCGAACATTCATTAAAAAAATTTGCAAAATCGATTAAAAGTGAAGTTCACCATTAGTAATAGAATATAACTACCCCAAAAGCTAGTTTTTAGCAGGGAAGTACACCACTTATCTCAGTGGTATATCAATTAAGAAGTCTGATGTTACGTTAAAATGTTATCAACAGACCATTCTTCTTCTGCGAACATGCATTATGAGTTACTATACTCTCTAAATCGAGTTCATTGTTTTCACACCAAAAGAATAATTCATTGTTTTAATTAAGTAGTTCATTGAAAAAACAATGAAAAGATTCTTTGAAAAATCAATAACGTACGTTGAAGTGCATGGAACTACTTCATTAAAACAATGAATTATTCTTTTGGTGTTAAAACAATGAACTCGATTTAGAGAGTATGAGCGACAAAATTTTAGAGAGGCGTTCATCTGTTTTGTGTTGCTATGTCGCTTACGCGGATTAAAAAATGAATTAGAAGATTTATACAGTAAATACACAGATCACAATAAAAATCGCCACGTCAAGGAGTTTCTTTGGATCAGCGCTAGATACTGTATAAAGATGAATTTAGGAGAGAAGAAAGGGTAGGCATCAGAAGCTGACTGCTGTTCACCTCTGTTCCTAAGCAAGTAAATCTCAAACAGAAAACGAAGCAATACACTGAATACTATTTACTCTTTAATTGCAACAGGAAAAATCTCACAAAACACTCTGACGAACACCGATACACGCGTATAAGTATAATTTTGGTAAAGCATTTTTAGTGCTGTGAACACGACAGAATTTCATGTCGCCGATGCAACACCTTGTTGTTATTGCATGAAGCGCTTCAACACGAAATATAATCGGAAAATAAACTTGACAATCGTATAAAGCACGTTAACAAAAACGAGACCATCAAGTGCGATCCATAAAGATAGAACTCCACCGATTTCTCCTTCAAACTCACTCGAAGTCCATTTCACACTCTCATTTGCAACAGGAAAGTTGAAAGAATTCATTCGAATTCTCAGATTTGCTTGATGAGGCTCAACTACGTTCTCAATCAAGCGAATACTCTTCTCACTGAAACGTATACGTTTACATGGAGGCAGACATCTGGACATACACTCTTGAGATACATTGTATGTTAATGGCAAACAGGAGGTGTATTGCTCCATAGAGCAGTGCTTAAGAACATCTTGTGTAGTATTTGACAAGCTCAGAGGCGAACAGCTACACAGCTGCCGAATCGCTTGAAATTTGCAATTCCTCTTGCAATATTCCTGTGAAAGTGCGTCGAAACACCGTTGAACGTTATTGAGAACCTTCAATGAATTGTACTCAGCCTCGATTTTTAACTCTGTGTTCACGTTTTTGCCCAATTTCACATAAAATGAAAGCGGTGGCGTACTATATTTAGTGAAGGCGCTTCCATCGAACATCCAGTCATCCTGTTTCTCAATTTCTGACCAATATGTTTCTTTTATGTCAGATTGATTTAAGTTAACATTAATTTCGATGTGTTCACGAAGCGAGCGGAATTCTTTAAATGGTAATCTGTAACAAATAATGGTCTCATCAATGTAAGTTGTCTCAGTGATTTTAATCTCTTGAAAGGTGCCGTTGTCTGCTTCATGTCGAATCGTAATGTTGTCAACTTTGCGAACTTCACGACCGCATTTTTGCATCAAAACGTTCATGTTCGTATCGGTCGCATCCAAGTGCATAAGAATGTCTTCGAATAACTGCAACTGCGAAATCGATATCGACTGACCGTAATCGGATTCGCTAACTTGCTCATGCCATTCAGCACTTTCGTACTTTCCACAAAATGCAATGAAAGTAATAGCAATAGGCAAGAGAGACTTTGGCCAGGTCATATCTCCAAGCAATAGACTGTGGTTATTTGTAATGAAATCGCGGAATAACTGTATCATTTCTTCATCATGATTATTTTCTCCAGTCTGGTTAAGAGGTCCCACGTTCACATCGATGGAATGAGGCAAACAAATCGTTGGATAGGTTATGAAATTTATTGTGTTATTTTTCATTAAATCATATGAAGATTTAGTTTCGGTGACATATTGATGAATAGTATCTGCGCACATATGATATGTTAAAAAGACACTAAAAATATAATATATGGAGGTTAGAGTTGTTTTTGTAATCCACTTTACAGTTAATGTCTTTGCAAGATTTTGATTATCCAAATTGAAAAACTGAACGAAAATCTGTCCTGTTGGTGTTCTTGTTAACACTTTAATTCGCTCTTCACTACACGTTCTAATAGGAGTCAATAACTTTTGCATGATTTTCGTGCGGGCGCAAAGACCCTCAAAGAACGAAATCGAAATAATAATAACAAAGTTGGCAACTGTATAAATATTTAGGCCTAACCACAGGCCAAGCATACCTCCAAGCGCAGCGAGAAATTTGCCAGAACTCCATTCATATTGATCATCGAATGAAATATATGCAAAATCTTTGACATAAATTCGTATATAGCGAGCTGCTTCTTTCGACTCTTTCCGTGTTACATCAGAAAAGAATTCGTACCGTTCGCATGGGTCGACACACTTTTCTCTACATGCACTATCTTCGAGTACACTAAAATTCAGACACTGGCCATATTTTAATAGAGTACACAAATTTGTATCTGAAGTCAGCAAAGTTGGCCAAGTTATTGGTGTACAATTGCACATTTCTTGAATTAAGCGAATGCGACAGGTTGCAAGGCAAACGTCTCTTGTGCGCTCTGTGGTACATTCGGGATTTCCATTTCTTTCCGACATAACTTTGCTATGTCTTGAAATTCCGACTGACAAATTTATGTTTTTTTCAGGCCACATCTGAGTTCCAATAGATATTCCATCAGGTGCATAAGACAAAGCGGTGGCATCTGTCAAGCTAGTACCAAAGACAACTTTGAAATGTCCACTTGAGACGGATGGAACAATAGACACTTCCACATATTCCAATGCTCCCGAATACAAAACGGTATCAAGAGGCAGTTGAAAGCAAATCTCTTCATAATCAATAAACGTAAACTTTGTATCATTAATGAGAGAAATAGTGGTTGAATCAGTGCCGACAAAATTTACGTTCAAGCGAAATAATTTCGCTATTTCACGGCCCAATTTAAAGCGCATCTCGTCCATAGACACATTTAGTCTTCTTAAATTTGGTTCGAAAATATTCTCCATTGCATATATAATGTCATCTATGACTGTCGGATCTGAAACAGAAAATAATGGGCGTTACGAACGCTTCAATCGGTTTTTTTGGAATCTAAAAATATTTGTTGAATTGAGTTGAAGTTTTTGTTTAGAGAAAAAATATGGAGACGGGTGTATTAAGAAGACGCTCAATGGAATTTAAAGTTCATCTACTTTTGTAGATTGATATGCATCTTAAAATAAGACTTCAAATGAGCTTTATAAACTATTATGAATTCGAATGGTACAATAAATTTCTAGTAAATAAATTCAATTACAAATATTGTTATAGTATCTCTGGGGCCAATTTCATAAAACTGTTGAGCTGTTGAGAATTGAGAATTGAGGAATTGAGGCAAGCGCCCATTGGTTGAAATTCAAAACTGACCAATGCCTCAATTCCTCAATTCCTCAATTCTCAATTCTCAACAGCTCAACAGTTTTATGAAATTGGCCCCTGGTTGTCATATTTTTGAATAAGCAACGCCGAAAACAGACACGCACTAGACGCCTGATTCAAAATGTTTTTGAGAACTTACTTTCGTTAAGATAAAAAAAATAATTGCAGAATATGTGCCGACTGCTCGAACATTCGCTGAGCCATTGTGGTGAAATAGCTTGGTACAATCCAGTCTTCTCTCCCCGATCTACAACACCAATATAGCTATAGGCAATCGCATGTAGAGGTGGAGACCACTCTTTTTCGTCGATTAACGTTAATCTGGCCATACTTTCTTGACTGAAATACTGCGTTAAGAAGTCAGTGTAATTCATAGCGGTAGTGTTCCTTATTATATCACTAAAACTTGGCCGTTTCATTCCTATTTCAATTAAACCTTGCCCTGAAGAGAACGGTGAATAGTCAATGCACAAAGTTGACTTGGGAAATGTAATTGTTTTGTTATTCAACAGCTTTATGCTAGAATAAGTAGGATTTTCCGCAAATTGATCGTACAATCCGTAGCATAAGTAAGTTGTGTGAATTCCGCCGGCAGTGTACAACACTATCCAGAATAACTTTTCAATAAGATAAGTTGCAAATATTGATCGTGATGATGTGTCTTGCGGTGCAACACGTTTTTTTATGAATTCCTGAATCTTTTCAAAGCAACTTTTTTCCCCACTGCTCTCTTGAATTTGGCGAGTTTCAGTATCGACGACGGTATTTTTTGATGAGATACATCTACGAATGAGCATGAACATTGGATCGAAAATGAACTGAAAAAGCATGGTAAAGTCAAGACCAAGATACAAGCCTAGCGCTCCACCAGTTGCGCCAACAAATTCTATAAATGTCCATTTAGGGATTTCTGTGAAAACGACATAGAAATATGAATCAAAGTTGAATATAGCTCCTCCTGACTGCACTGGAGAGGGATTCAATACAACATTGAATTCATAATTCAGCTTGTCGCAGTTGGGTAGGCACTGCGCTCTGCACTCGCTGTCTTCGTTGCCTACATACTTTAGACATTTTTCATACCTTTCAAAAGTGCATAACTCATATGAGTTGCCTTGGTCTCGTGTAGGAAATGTCGCGGGCAAGCAGCCGCACATATTTTGAATCAGCTGAATTCGGCACTCGTCCAAGCATTCTGTCAATGTGTATTCATTCGAACAGACACGCTTTCCTTTCTTACTTTCCGCGAACTTGATAACGGTTGGTAGCGAGATCTCAATATGAATCAATTGATTGAATTTGTACTCGATGATCTCGTTGCTTCTTCTTGCAGTTGATAATTCAGGCGGAGTCCAGTTTCCGCTGAAATCAATTGTCCATGAAGGATTGCGTCTTAAGAGTCCCTTTATTTCATCATCAGATAATGAAGCGCTTGTTAATGGTCTACGTACATATTCAACATTGGATAATGCGACTTTTTGATCGCGCACTTTAAAGCACAGATGATTCGCTCCAATGAATATTATGTCCTGGCCAGACGATGAGCAATTCAATTCATTTGAGCCACTGTCTTGAAGATAAAGAATGCAGCTTAAACCTTCCCAAAAATTCTTCTGACCGCCAAAAGTCTTGAATCTTCCATCAAATGTTGATTTCAGCTGATTTAATGTGATGTTAAACGCAGCAATGTTAGGCAAAAGGACGTTCTTCAACGCAATCCATTCGTCGTCATTTTGATGCTCGTTATTGTCGAATGGATTCTTGCCCGTTTCATTCAACGATTCGCCCTCATACATCATTGACAGATATTTCCATACGACGATGTAAGTTTCTTTTGCAAAGATCGCTTCGGGATCAATTTTAAAAACGCCCTCATTTGTTGAACTTTCAATGAACGCATTTATTGCTTCCGTGTAATTTCCCATATTTTTGGTAGATGCAAACAGTAAATCGGCATCAGCCTGGGACCTATTTGATAAAACTGCTGAGAACTGAGAATTAAACTCTTAGCGCCTTAATTCTGCATTTAGATCATTTCAGCCCGAATTGTAAAACTGAGACTGAATGATGAAAGAGCAGAATTGAGACCGAGTCCTTTAATTCTCAACACTTGACAGTTTTATGAAATAGGTCCCTGAATGCAGAGCGTGAAATCCGGAACACTCATTGTAGTATTCTTCATGCTTGTCATTTGCAAATTCGTTGGCTGACTCTGATATTCCTTCATCATTTGTAACAATAATACGAAAGTAAGATAGATTCCCAAGAGATATATCATGAACCAGAATGTAGTGTTGAGCAGATGTTTAGCAGTTTCCAGATACGTCCACTTTTTTGGTAATATGAAGCGACTGGTGCTTTTTTGCAGAAATTTGACAAAATCTCGTTTAATTTGCTTCACGCGTATCCATGCACCTTTTTTCTGCTGCGTTGTCGTTTTGCTGAAATGCAAACCGCCAAATCACTCTTAACGCTTCTGTTGCTTTTCGTTTAACGGTCACGAGGTTGCCAAGATATGGCCAAACAAACGTAAGCACTCCTTAGGAAACGAATTGCCAGCGACGCATATGCAATACAAAAAAATGAGTACTTTTCGCGCGCTTTGTAATATCTTTGCTCAATATGCATGGATTTACTCATGAAACAAAGCAATAAAATTCTTCTTATTTCTTCTGCAAAACCTGTAAATGCTATTTGATTCGGTGCAAAACTTAAAAAGTTATAACAATTTAAAATGAGGGATTTAGCTTGGACCCTGTGCGCTTTTGGGCATTTTTATCTTAAAGTTATAAACACACTATTCCCTCCAGAGGTGAATAAATTTAATGATATTAAAACTTTAAATAGCAAATAGTTGCAATAATGTCTGTTAAAAATTTCGAGCGATTTGTTTCAATGGTTTCCGAATTACATTAATAAAGCTTTGTGTCAGAACATTTTTGTCACCCTGTACAATTTAGAGTCAAACGCCGTTTTGTTGAACAGCTACTCAAAAAATTAAAACCCAAGGCTCATCCGCACAATTTTTTTTTGCCAGTGTATATGGTTAATTACAAGCTTGTTCACGTTTCATTTAGTAAAGCTACACTTGCAGTTTCCCTAATTTTCTGAGCCAAAATTACTGAATGTGACGAACAATTATCAATATACCGTATTTCTTCCAATAGACGCCCAGGGCGTCTTTTTTTCAATCAAGGCTTGAGGGGGGCGTCTATTGGAGGGGGGCGACTATTAGAGGGAGGGCGTCTATTATTTCAACCGGTGTTTAAACTTGGCGTTCGTTGGAGAAAGGCATCTTTTTCTTCCAGTTGCTACTTCAGCATAGAATATTATTCATAAATAAAAGGATTGGGTGATATCACTAGTAGAATTTGAATGGGAGTTCAGTACTGACCTACACTGCATAGGCATTGATTACTTTAATTGTCCTAGAGAGGGACGATTACTTGGGGGGGGGGGCGTCTATTGGAGGGTGGGCGTTTATTTTCTCAATCAAGGCTTGAGGGGGGCGTCTATTGGAGGGAGGGCGTCTATTGGAAGAAATACGGTATCCTAGGGAAAGCGACATTTGTATGTTTCTTCCTACGTGTTATTACTCAAAATAATCCTTTCGAAAAGATCACTTGTTAAAACAGCTCTGTGTCCTCACGCCGTGTATAAGACCATGCCTCATGACGCTGAGAGAAACTATCGATACTTGCGCGGTTATAATCCAATTCTAGCTACGCTTTTCTTAGCGTCATAAGACGCGGTCTTATTTACTGATTGAAAACATAAAGCTGTTAGTGGCCGTTTTATTCGCAGCCACTAGTATGGGTATTAACCCGCAGGTAGGAACATGTAAGTGACACTTTTCTTACAATTGATTGGAAGGAATTTATAATACTTTAGTGAGTTTCCCTCGAAAATTATGAAAACTCTGAGTGTAGCTTTACCAATCAAAATATGAACAAGTATATGAACAACCAATCATGCATACTTTAAACTGAATTTGTGAAATCTTCTGCTAAAGGTTTGGTACCTTCTTATGATGCCTTTGGAAAGGCCATCATGAAAGCTCCATTCGCGCAATTCCATTTCAATGTTAATTACGAACAAGTTAACTGTAGAAAATTTTGTTTAAATTTTTTTAGTTAGAAGATTCAGTTTTTCATTTCTCGCAGAACTTTCCATTTCGCGCATCAAATTGCAGGCCTATGCTCGTTTCCGAATTCTACTCACCATTTGCAAACTAATTTTATATAGAAACACTGGTTCCAGTCACGTTTTTAAAAAGCTTTTTAGTTTAAGTATGAATTCCACTTTTCCCGCCATAAAACATTTTTTAATAAAACTGATTACGAAATGATGAAAGACTAGGTAATGTTTATACACGGAACTACAATCGAAATACACGGTTATTTTTGAGCAAAAGAGCGTCCTTAGTTATCTGACAAGGTTTCCTTTATCTCAAAAGTACAATTGCGGTCTGGAGATATTGGACCGATACCATAATCGTATCCTAAGTCGTTCTTAAGTTATGCAATGCTTAAGTCCTTTATGAAACGTAGCGCTAATTATCGCTATGAATTACCTAACTTTAGGAAAAGATTATGATACCGGTCCATTGTAAAACGTTGGGCAATGAGCAGCTGTAATAACCGGCTGTGTATGAACGTCTGAGAACACCTTGTATTGCGCGAGCGTTGAAGCTGTCAAATAAATGGAACTTACAGTTGATCTTGGTACATTTTCTTTTTCTTGATACTTGACCAAGCCAAATAGTCTTGATTGTCGGTAAAAGTGAAAGGCGATAAATTTATTCAATGCTGCCTTGCAATAGCAGCTGACCGTATACCAAGGAACCACGGCTGCGCTTCGTTATCTTCAAACTCAGTGAAGGTCACGCTTGCTTGCTTCACTTGCTTGCTGTTGCTTTGAGAGAGAAAGTTGGCTCTTCCTAGCTATCTCTTTCTCACGCTGAACGATCGTAGTATGTAGTTCTTCCTGTTATTTCGGTAACTGACAGGATAAAACTGTGAAAGAATGGAGACAACAATCAATAGTGAAAAAACATCATTTTACTCTTTCCTTTACCAGTTTTTTGGCAATTATTTGTACAAACACTGCACACGAAAACTTAAAAAAATTACCTTTGGCTTGAGAAATATAAACCAGCTCTAGCCTTGAATATATGAAATAATGCAACTGTGGCTATAGCAATGAAACGTGAATAACTTCTAAAAATTCATGTATATAGCATGCGCCGATCTTGGACCAAACTATTAAATACTTTTGATACGAGTTTGGTAAATTTAATGATGTCACTTGTAAGCCTGTGAGGCTTATCTAAACTAACAAGCATGCGGTCTGAAGATAAAACATAATAGAGCGAATAGTAACCGAAATCATCGCCTATACGTGAAGTTTTGGGATAACCTCATATAATGCGAGTGGTAATGCTGTTTAACGAAGATACTCACACTAAATAGCAGTCAACTGTCTTTGTCTTGACACTTGCCCGTTCTTGTCTTGCATTAAGCAGTTACATTTAGGAATCATTATTCATTTTTGCAAGCAGCTTTTTGTTATTACTCAAAATCGCCCGCTGACAATCCATATGAAAATTTGGTAAGTCTCTGTCAAAACTATTCTGTTTAAAGCGTGTAATAATGAGCAAATCATAGACCGAGAATGTGTAGTCGAATTCCACGATGCATTGTCTCGAGCTAAGAGTTAGGGTAATCTTATGGAAAATGTTACAGTAAACTCATCATTTATGAGCACCAGAATATTTTTTAGCATGTTCTTGAATTGCTCTCGATTTGGAACTTCTCATCACCATCTCTAACGCCAGAGTACAACTCAGAGTGGTCTACTGAGATGAATCACCCTAATTTCATATTCTCACGTTCACGAAATCTTAACACAACCACTCTTCGTTTGGTTATAGTATCAAAAATACAAAAATAGTATTTACCAATGCAGACACGTTGGGAGAACTGGATTAGAACAACGTGAGGCTCGAGAGTTCGTCTAAGCGCCACAGGACACAGAAACGTTAACCGAGTGATGGAACAGAGCTGTTGACTGACGATTTATAGAAGAGCATTAGTATACAGTTTTGAGCGTAGGTAGAAACATGCAAATAACGCACGTTTTCGATTGATTGCAGGTTGTTCATCATTCTTCAATGATTTAGATTTAATATGATTGCATTCTCGGCAGATATTAACTCACTGAAGTTATCTCAGCAAATTGCTTTACAATGATATTGCAGTCGATATTTTGACGATTTTGTGTCTCATCATTCGCAGGAGTAACATGACAGGTAAAATCGCTCACAATTGAACAGATTCGCTGTGTTTGAAGCCGAGCACAGAGTCAGTTACACAGAACCCAAGTCAAACCATAATGAAGCCTGAAAATAGGCAATCAGTAGTGCAGAATCTTAATTTGCCACTTCTTTCCTAAAAGCAAGTTCTGTTCGAAGCATAAAAGCAAGTTCGACAAAAAATATTATCAAAAGGAAGAAGTCCGCGCTGTAACGGGTTGCTAAGTCGATATTCGTTCCTGAATTATAGCACAATTGATTCCTGAGGTAACATTTGTACTTTTCATATAGACTGGAAGGCGTCCGTTCGAACGCGCTGATGCATTAGTCTATTTTTGAACAATAATGCAGACCATTTTACAAATGCCGTTTGACACAGGAAAATTCAGTTTGCTGTCTTTGCAGTTTTTACCCGATGTCGTTAGATATGTGTAACTTTGTGGGACGCGACGATCAACATGCTGTCGTTATTCCATTGTTTAGATTTCAAGACGTATAAAAAATTCCCGGACACATATTTCCTTAATTTTAGTTGCTGGCGCGTCGGTCGTGATGTCGATGCTTTGTGATACATTCACCAACACGATTTGCGCGCGCTTCTTAGTCAAGAATAAGATGTAGTTGCTTTGCGATGACCGCTGTAGGAAAATTGCCGTCGTCGACTCGTCCGACCGCAATTTACAGGATGATTTCATTTGAAGCATTCAGGGGGAAAGACCTGAGATGAGCTCTCTGCGTGTCAGTCAAGTTTCTTTAGCGTTTCTTGAGAGCAACATGAAACAGAAACTACATAGACACTATGCGAGCAATAGCTGGGCCCTATTTCACGAACGCTCAGATTCGGAAATCTGTGATAAGTTGGCTGAGTCTCATACTGTTGATACCAGGTGATATACGGCTGATGTGCGCTACTCAGCCAAATTATCACAGATTTCCGATTCTGAGCGTTCGTGAAATAGGGCCCTGATGAATTCTCAAAAAAACTGAGACTAGTTGTATGAAGCATCAGGAAGTGAATTCTTAAAAGAAAGGCATCAGAAGGGTTCCATCGCCGGCAGTACCAGGCTGGGCCGTCCAAAATACTACCAATACGCATATTATTTTTCCGCCTAGATTTCGTTGTAGGACTAAGTTAAAAAGCACAAGTTGTATCCTTCATCTGCCCTATTGAATGGTGATAAGCACAATATGAAAGAGGTGAAAATACTGCCAATAAATTCGATAATTCGGTTAAGC
Source organism: Plectus sambesii (assembly GCA_002796945.1). Taxonomy (NCBI): domain Eukaryota; kingdom Metazoa; phylum Nematoda; class Chromadorea; order Plectida; family Plectidae; genus Plectus; species Plectus sambesii. Next base: position 20,130 of record NIUQ01000284.1, read on the forward strand.
CTTCTTGACTTTTGTTTAACCTCACTGAACTTGCATTATCATTCGCGCTTTTTCATTTTATTTCTTTAAACAACGCTGTTTGATCGACAATAACATTCATTGTGACGTCCATTTCTTAAAAGTAGCGTTCACACTTGATGCGTCCACACTAAAGATAAGAGATAACGTAATTGATCTTCTGTTAAACCTTTGGTGCGCCGCTTGACAGGTCGCCAGCTGTGACGAGCAGCTTACTTAGAAGCTTGAAACCATGCTGGCCTGTATGCTAACATTGATAACTATGAACTCAAGAGGTTGTCAAACGATCGCAGCAAACTTGTACCCTAAGTGGCTTATATTTTAGTTTTAAAAGATATTTTGATATCTTCAGCAGTATCTACTTTCCTTTCCAATCCTCTTGACAAAATTACTTCGAACGTCAATAAGACCATTGCATTGCGTTATAGTTGACGTAGTTAATGCACAAGGCGCTAAGCCGTTGCTGAAGAAATTTTCAGTCGGATGAGCATTTGAAGGTAAGAATTAATCGACTGCTCCTTTGAACATCTTTCTCATAAGAGTCGCATGAAAATGAGGTTACACGGAACAGCGATGAGCAGTGGTCAACAAGAAAGCGTTATCTGATCCCAACTGACGTAATGCAGGCCTTATTCCGAATGAATGCTCACAGCTTAGAATGTCAACTCCAATCATGGGGATGTATCTCGTGACCACTTTATTACTTCCTTCGCTTCTATAGCGTCACCTTAGCTCTAAGAATGATGTATAGGGGCCGGTTATTATCGTTCGAGAATTGGCCATTATTGCTATGTGATAAGCACTTTCATCTTTATTGACGACGATGGATTTTGAGCAGCTGGAGGAAGAAGATAATATATAAGGTTGCCCGAAAAACGATAACATTATTTATTTCGCAAAAAGTATTGACTTTACAAGCATTATTTCAGGAGAATACGGCGATTCTGTGAATGAATACAGAAGACTAAGCGAAAGGAACAAAGAACAAATTGAGAAAGCTGGACAAGATATAAATTCTGTATTCTTAATAATATGCATGAATGTGTAATAGTGTTCCCTGTGACAGTATGATAGATACAGTTCCTTTACTTTGAGTTTCGTCCCGATAAAAGATAACGACGCAAGTAAGCAAACAGCCGAATTGGCCATTTTTCGGCGCTCAGCGAATGGACAATCGCGCCACGTAGCTTAAAAAGAGTAGGGAAGAGCAAAGAGCAACACATCGCTGACCCAATCAACATAAACACCAATAAAACTTATTTCTTATATACAGGGTTAGTCAAAAGTAGCATACGAGACTTTGAACAGCTCTGGGCCGGTTTCACATCGCCTACTTTAGCTAAAGTCGGACTTAAGGCCTATCCTTTATCATTGCGTTAAGTCCGACTTTAGCTAAAGTACGCGATGTGAAACCGGCCCTATATCTCTGAGAAAACTCAATTAATTTGCGTGCGGTTTTAGCGTCTGAAATAGCAGGTTTTGACGTTTTTTTTCTTAAATCTTTAAAATTGGTCCGTTTTTCGCCATTTTATGCCAAATTTAACAAAAATGCGATATTTGAGTAATCCGTAATTAAATTGTCATTGGCGTCGATCATTTACGAGATAAGCCTTTTTGACCTGAACAAATAGGATATGTTTGCCAAATTTTAAATGGCATGAAAGTTAATGGAACATTAGAATAAATGAATTAGCACTTTTTGCTTATTCTGAAAATTTTAGCCAAAACAAAATCTTAGCGTTTTTTATGGCACGCCTATTATGCTTTCTTGTTGTGACAGGATGAGTTGACATTCCTTCTGTTCTTTTCCAGATTCGATATATTTTCTGAACACGGTCAAAAATATAGCATGCATTTTCATTCCTATTCTTCATTTGCTCGTTGCCCATAATGATGGAAACAGAAGCATGGGCAAGCATAGTTACCATGGGTCCAATACCGTATCAGTTTTTCCAGTTTATACATTTATATCAAAATATATGCAATCGAGTCATCTCAAACATATAACGAAGCGATCTAGCAAACACTGTTTCGTATTTATTTTAAACACTAAACTTCTCACAGAATACGTTGACGAACATCAGTACATACACAACATACAATTTTGGTTAAACAATTTTCAATGTTTCATGTACGATTAAATCATGTCGCTGATGCAACGCCTTGTTCTTGTTTGAAGCGCTTCAACATGAAACATAATCGAAAGATACATTTGAAAATCACATAAAGGGCATTAACAAAAACGAGACCATCAAGTGCGATACATAACGAAAGAGCTCCACCGATTTCTCCTTGAAATTCGCTAAATGTCCATTTCACATTTTCATTTGCAACGGGAACGTAGAAGGAGTTCATTCGAATTATCACATTTGCTTGATGAGGCTCAACGACGTTCTCAAATAATAGAGTTCTCTTCTCACTGAAACGAATGCGTTTACATGGAGGCAGACATTTGGACATACACACTTGAGATACATTGCATGTTAATGGCACACAGGTTGTGTATTGATCCATGGAGCAGCGCATAAGAACATCATCGATAGTATTTGACATGCTCAGAGGCGAACAGCTGCACAACTGCCGAATCGCTTGAAATTTGCAATTTCTCTTGCAATCTTCCTGTGAAATCGTGTCAGAACACCGTTGAACGCCATTGAAGACGTTCAAAGAATTGTACTCAGCATCGATCGCCAACGCGGTGCTCACGCTCTCACCAAATTTCACAGAAAACGAAAGCGGTAGCGTGCTATACGTATCGACAGTGATCCCTATGGGCCTCCAAAAGTCATAAATGTGTTTCTCAATTTCTGCCCAATATGTTTCACTTATGCCAGATCGATTAAGATTAAGATTAATTTCAATATATTCCCGAAGTGAGCTGAATTCTCCAAATGGTAATCTGTAGCAAACAGTGGTCTCGTCAATGAAAGTTGTCTCACTAATGTCAAGTTCTTGAAAAGAGCCGTTGTCTAGTTGATGCCGAACTGCGATGTTGTCAACTCTGCGAACTTCGCGACCACATTTTTGAATCAAATCGTTCATGCTCGTATTGGTCGCATTCAAATGCATAAAAATGTCTTCGAATAACTGCAGCTGCGAAATCGATATCGACTGGCCATAATCGGATTCGCGAGCTTTATGATACCGTTCAGCTCTTTCGTACTTTCCACAGAATGCAATAAAAGAAATCGCAGTACACAAGAAAGACTTTGGCCAGGTCATATCTCCAAGTAACAAACTGCCGTTGTTTGTAATGAAATTGCGAAATGTTTTAATCGGTTCTTCGGCAGAACTTTCATCTGCCATCTGGTTCGGAGGCATATTCGCGGAATGAGGCATGCAGACTGTTGGATAGGAAATTAAATTAATTGTATCATTTTCCATTAAATCGTAGGAAGATTCAATTTCGGTGACATACTTATTAATATTATCTGTGCACATTTGATATGTTAAAAAGATACTAAAAAGATAGTATATGGTGGTTAGAATTGTGTTTGCAATCCACTTCGCAGTTAATGTATTTGCAAGATTTTGATTATCCAAGTTAAGAAATTTACAAAAAATCTGTCCTCCAGGTGTGCTAGTAAAGATTCCAATATTCACTACACTAAACGTTTTAATAGGAGTCAATAACTTCTGCATGATTTTCATCCGGGCGCAACGGCCAGCAATCAACGAAATCGGAATAATAAAAACAAAGTTGACAACTGTATATACATTTAGGCCTAACCACACGCCAAGCATGCCTCCAAGTGCAGAGAGAAATTTACCAAAAGTCCATTCATACTGATCTTCGAATGAAATATATGAAAAATCCTTGACATAAATTCGTATATTGCGAGTTGTTTCATTTGTTTCATTCCATGTTAAATCGTAAAATAAATAGTACCACTCGCATGGTTCAACACATTTTTCTCTACATTTACGATCTTCGTGTACACTATAGTTCAAACAGCGGCTATAATTCGATAGAGTACACAAATTTGTATCTGAAGTTAGCAAAGTCGGCCAAGTTATTGGTGTGCAATTGCACATTTCTTGAATTAAGCGAATGCGACAGGTAGCATAGCAAACTTCCGTTGTGCGAGCTGTGGTACATTCCGGATTTCCATTTCTTTTCGACATAACTTTGCTATGTCTTGAAATTCCGATTGACAAATTTATGCTTTTTTCAAGCCACTTCAGTGTTTCTATATATACTCTACCAGGTTCATAATTGTAATACGAAGTGCTGGCACCTGTCAAGCTAGCATCAAAGTTAACTGCGAATTCTCCACCCAAGATGGATGGAACAGTGGACACTTCAACATAATCCAGTGAGTCCGAATACACTACGGAATCAAAAGACAGTTGAAAGCAAGCATTCATACCATCAATAAACGTTAATTTTGTCTCATTATTCAGAGAAATGATTGTTGAATTGGCGCCGATAAAATTCACGTTCATGCCAAACCAGTTTGCTATTTCGCGACCCACTTTTGAGCGCAACTCCTCAATAGTAACATTTAATTTCTGCAAACTTGGTTCGAAATTATTTTCCAATACATACTTGATATCGTTTCGAGTCGGAATATCTGAAAGGGAAAATAGAGGTTTTTAAGAAAGCTCCAATCGATTTTTGTTTTTTAAATGCTTCTGAGATTATTTTTTGCATTGAGTTGAAATTTTGGATACTTAATCTCCGATGTTGGGATTTTTAAGGAAAATTTTCTGTTATTCGGACAATTGGCAATTGAGATAGAGCCTGGCGCTCGCATGCATAAGTTTTTAGGCAGTTTGCTCTCGAAGTTACGGCAGCGATCAAAGCGTCACAATGCTTGGGGAAAGGTGTCACTATCAATCACTACTGAAAACAAAGCAGTGACCAATAAGAATAACATGAGAGGAGCCAAATGAGCTCCACTGATAGTTGGACTATTTTATTTTAATATAACATTTGATTAATGGCGGGAATTGAACATTAATTAAACTTAAAGGACATAAACACAAGTGAATCATTCGAAGTGACCACCTTTTTGCGGAAACGCGAGCGGGTTGTCTCTTTGGATGCGCGTCAACGGTAGCACAGAGGATATCCTGAGGAATAGGGCCCAAGTTCTGCTGGGGTATGGATTTCAAGAAGTCCAAACTTGCATGAGTCCTCGAGCAGACTTTGCTTTACAAGATTCCCGAGATGGAGAAGTCCGTAATTTAAAAGACGGGCGAGTATGGCAACTATTTGTAGGTAGCCTAACCAGTACGGTGGAGCGCAATCACAGCATCCTCTTACTTTCTATCCCGATTTTAAAAAAGCGTATTGCCTTAGAGAAGGTTTGATATCAGACAGTATTAAGCTCATGCTGAGCAACTTAAACGCGCAGGTGAACTTTCCAAACGAGCTATACTAAGAATATCGTTCATTAATAAAAAGTCGTGACAGAACTTTTGCCCAGCACTGTATATATGTGAACTAACCCAGATTATAAAAATAATACTCGTATATGTCCCGAGTGCTATGATCTTTTATACTAGATCCTTTTAATCCATAATTTGCGTATATATCATGCACCTCTGCCACGTTCAAAATGCCAAAATAATTATAGGCAATCGCGAGAAGAGGCAAAGGCCATTCTTTTTCATCAAATAATGTTAATCTAGTCATACTCTCTTGATTAAAATGTTCCAGTAAAAGTTCGGTGAAATTGATTGCGGGGTTACGGAATATAATATCATTCAGTTCTGGCACAAAACGCTTCAATGAAGAAATGCATAAAGTTGGCGCTGGCAATGCAATTGTTTTGTTATACATCAGAGTTATGTTAGCGTAAACAGGCTCATCCGCATAATCCTTGCACAATCCGTAGCATACATACGTTGTGTGAATTCCGCCGGCTGTGTACAACACTATCCAGAATAATTTTTCGATTAGATAAGTAGTAAACATTGATTGTGATAATGTATCTTGCGGTGCAATACGTTTCTTAATGAACTTTCGAAACTTTACGAAGTAACGTTTTTCCCCACTGTTCTCTTCAATTTGACTCGTTTCAATGCTGACGACGGCATTTTTTGATGCGACACATCTACGGATAAGCATGAAGATCGGATCAGAAATGAACTGAATAATCATGATAAAGTCAAGACCAAGATATAAGCCAAGCGCTCCACCAATAGCGCCAACAATCTCTTCAAACGACCATTTGGGGATTTCTGTAAAAACGACGTAAGAAGATGAATCAATTTCAAATGATGCTGTAGGCTCCCTTACTTTATAACTAGTATCAGTTTCAACAGCGAAATCATAATTCCATTTTTCGCAGTTCGGAACACACTGCGTTTTGCACTCGCTATCTTCGTTCCCCGTATACTTCAGACATTTTTGATATTTTTCAAAAGTGCATAATTCCTTTTTATTGTCGTGGTCTCTTGTAGAGAGTGTCGCGGGAAAGCAGCCGCACATATTTTGAATCAGCTGAATTCGGCATTTATCCAAGCACTCCCTCAATGTGTATTCGTTTGAACAGACACGCTTTCCATTCTTATTATCCATGGAGTTCATAACGGTTGGTAGGGAGATATGAATTTGAATGTATTGGTCGAATTTAAACTCGATAATCTCGTTGGTTTTTTTTGCAACTGATAAGTCAGGCGGTGTCCAGTTTCCACTAAAATCAATCGTCAGTGAAGGATTGCGCTCAACGAGTCCGTTTATGTTATCATCAGATAAAAAAACAGTTGTTGGTGGTATTAATCCAAATTCATCTCTGGAAAATGAGACTTTTTGATCGCGCACTTTAAAGCACTGATGGCTAGCTCCAATATATGTAATGTCCTGGCCAGACGATGAGCAATGCGTTCCATTTGAATCACTGTCTTCAAGATAAAGAAGGCAGCTCAAACCTTCCCAAGGATACTTCTCACCGCCAAAATTCTTGAATTTTCCATCAAATGTCATTTTCAACTGATCCAGTGTGATATTGAACGCAGCAATGTTAGGCAAAAGGATATCCTTCAACGCAATCCATTCGTCGTCATTTTGATACTCATTATTGTCGAATGGATTTTTGCCCGTTTCATTCAACAATTCGCCCTCATACATCATTGACAGATATTTCCACACCACGATGTAAGTTTCTTTTGCAAAGATAGCTTTGGGGTCAATTTTGAAAAGGCCTTTTTTTATTGAATTTTTTATGAATATGTTAAGCGCTTCTGTGTAATTTCCCATATGCTCGGCAGAATTGAAGAGTAAATCGGCATCAGCCTGGGACCTATTTGATAAAACTGCAGAAAACTGAGAATTAAGCTATTAGCGTCTGAATTCTGCATTTTCATCATTCCAGTGCTAATTGTAAAACTGAGACTGAACGATGACAATGCAGAATTAAGACTGAGTCCTTCAATTCTCAATGCTTGATAGTTTTATGAAATAGGTCCCTGGATGCAAAGCGTGTAATACGGAATACTCATTGTCGAAGCATTCGTCACGCTTTTCATTTCCAAATTCATTGGTTGGCTCTGATATTCCTTCATCATTTGTAGCAATAATATGAAAGTAAGATAAATCCCCATGAGATAAATCATTCCCCAAAACATAATGTTGAGTAGATGTTTAGCGATTTCCAGATACGTCCACTTTTTTGGTAACAGAAAGCGATTGGTGCGTTTTTGCAGAAATTTGACAAAATCTCGTCTAATTTGCTTTCCGCGTATCGATACACCTTTGTCCTGCTGCTTTATCGTTTTCCTAAAATAAAGATCATTCATATTGCTGCAATTGTTGGCGATATGGCCGATATTAGTTCCCAGGAAGGCTCCCTAATGTTAGCAGAGATAATTTAGAGTATTCGATTGAGCGATCTAAGCGCACAGGAAGTCGAGGTCCACTGCGTTGGATGCCAACCGAGCAATGGTTTTGATACGAAAAAGTGGAAAACGAAGGCTATCGCATCGTGCCAAAATGCAAGATGTAGTACTGTGTTCCCAGGTGACTAATCTACAGGGTGGCCCAAAAAAAGATAACAGTTCCTATTTCGCGCATATCTCGGTAACCGCCGCACCAAATGCCGCCAAATTTTAACTGGAGATACTTCAGATAGCTATCTGACTAGAGGAAAAAGCAAATCGGAAAATATTTAACCACAACACTTTCATGCGCGCCGCCACTGAGGACATGCGCTTTGAGGCGTTTTCACCTAAGAAACTGCCAGTACTTTATCAAAAGTCGTAACATTTTGAGATAATTTAATAAAGCGAAACTCGGGAAGAGCTTATAAAGCAGATATCAGACCAATAATGCTCGTGGACCTCAATTTGTTCGCCCTGTGCGTCAATAACGGCTCAATCTCACACGGTCGCTACAATCACGCTGGTGCACTAGCGGTGATTCTGTCAGTAATAAACAATTAGAGCTTTATTTTCTGCCGAATAAGTCATCATTTTTCATTCAGTTATCCAAAATAAACGGATTTTAACAAAATTTGACAACATTTTCGACAAAAATTTGCAAAAATTTGGCTAAGTGCTGCAGTAACGTTATGAGTGTTAACGGTATCAGCAAGGTGCTTCAAGATTGTCTACGATTCAATAGCGTCATGGAGCATGGTGGCACCTGTGAATTTTTCTCTAGTCAGATAGCTATCCGAAGTATCTCCAGTTAAAATCTGACGGTATTTGGTGCAGTAGTTGCTGAGGTATGCACGAAATAAGAAATTTTATCATTTTTTGGGCCACCCTATAGAAACCCATTCAAAAAGGCATTAAGTAAGTACAAGCTCTACTTGATCGGATATCACAAACTCATAAAAGAAAAGACAATATTAATACAAAGGTAGAATTGAAGAAACTCAAGCTGAGAGCATGTACCAGCTTTAAGCTGAATTTGAGAAAGCGTCCGTAACATGTTTGGTAAATTTTATGATGTCGTTGGATGGACTTTGATTAATTAAACCTATCATTGTGAGAGCACCCTAAACTTGAAATGCGAGCAAGTTATCTGTAAAATATTTTAGAAAAGTGTAAAGTTAGAATGTTCAGTTTTTCATTTCTCGCATAACCTTTCACATCGCCCGTCAAACTGCAAGTCTGCTCACATTTTCTCATTAAATTCACCATTTGAAATCTAACGGTATGTGGAAGCATTAATTTGAGTCACGTGTCTTAAAAGTTTTGTAGTTTGTATGTAATATTCACTTCAACCTCAATAAAGCATTATTTAACAACACTGATTAAGAAACGACAAGGCACTAGGCTATGCTAAAAGTTCATATACGGAACTACGATAAAAATACAAGGTTATTTTTGAGCAAAAGAGTGTATATCGTTATATGACAAGGTTTCTTTATCTCAAAAGCACAGTTGTGGTCTGAAGGTGTTGTAACAGGGATGGACAAAGAGTAAATTTAAGCGCCGCCTGTGCATGAACGTTTGGGAACACCTAATATTATGGGACCAAAATACTGTCAAATAAAAGGAACTTACAGATATTCTTTGTACATTGTCTTTGTTTTGTCGCTTAATCACGTTAGAAAATCTTGATCGTTGCTAAACGCGAATAACGACTACTGTAGTCAATTTTGACTCGCAGTATCAGCAGCCCGCATACCAATAACGACGGCTGTGTTTGTAGCGAAGTAACAACTTTAAACCCAATGGAGCTCACGCTAGCTTCACTCGCTTGCTATAGCTTCTTAAAACTTGTGTTTTACTCAAGAGAATGGTATCAAAAAGGTAAAAGAAAGTACCTGCTAGTGAAGACATGTGGGTAAAACGGGGTTAGAACCACGAAAGTCTCGATAGTTCCTCTAAGCGCCACAGGACACGGTAACGTTAACCGAGTGAAGAAAAAATGCTATTAGCTGGCGATTTATAGGCGAGCATTAGTATACATTTTCGAGCGTAGGTCGAAACTTCATATGACGCTCTTCCTTCGGCTAATTGTAGGTTGTTCATCATCCTTCAATGATTTTGGTTCAGTGCGATCACATTTTTAGCAAATTATAGCCTGCAGGAATAATCCCAGCGAATTGCTTTACAAAGGTATTGCAGTCGATGTTTTGACGATTTCTCATCGTTTGCAGCAGCAACATGTCAGGTGTAATTGCTCACAATAATAAAGACTTGCTGTGTTTGAAGCTGAGCACATAATCAATTACACATAATCAATTACACAGAACCTAAGTCAAACCATAATGAAGCCGTTCAATGGTATAAAATCTAAATGTGCCATTTCTTTATTCAAAGCATGTTCTTTATCGACAAAACTGTGATGAAAGCGAAGATAAGAGATGCACAAGCTGTTACGAGTTGGAAAGTTGAAATTCGTTCCTGAATTAGAGCACAAGTAATTGTTAAGGCACCATTTGAACAAATCAAACAGACCAGATGACGTCTATTAGAACATGTCGATGCATCAGTCCATATTTAAATGTGCATTCCAGACTGTTTTACAAATGCCATTTGATACAGAACATTTCAGTTTGCTGTCTTTGCAGTGTTCACCCGAAGTCTTTATTTGTAGCCCTCTGAGATGCGATGACCAACATATGCTATGGCTATTCCTTTACGGATATTTCAAGATGAAAAAGAAATTTCAGGAATTATTTTTCCTTAATTTTAGTTGTTGGCGCGTCGAGCGCGGTGTTGGTGTAGTGATGCTTGCGCCGACACGATTTGCGCGCGATTATCGGCCGAGAATCGGTTGGCGTTTCTATGTGATGACCGCTGTAGGAAAATCGCCGTCGCCGACTCATTACGACCGCAATTTATTGGACAATTTTGTTAGAAGCATTCAAGGTGAAAGGCTTGCGATGAGCTCTCTGCGTGATAGACAAGTTTCTTTAGCGTTCCTTGAGAGCAACATGGAACAAAATCGACATAGACATTCTGCAAGCAATAGCGGATGAATTCTCAAAGAATATAAGCCGGTTGGTAGAAGCATCAGGAAATGAATTCTTAAAAGAAAGGTAGCAGTAGGGGTACTGACGCGGGTATTACCAGACTGGAGCGCTGAAGTTACAACCAGAGCGCATACTGTTTTTTGACAAAGAATTTCTTGTAGGAATAAGTGAAAAAGCATACGTTTTATCCCTCATCTGCCTTGCTGAATGATGATTAGCACTATATGAAAACGATGACTGTACTGCCATGACATTTGATAGTTTGGTTAAGCCTTCTTGACTTTTGTTCAACCTTACTGAACTTGCATTGCCATTCGCGCTTTTTCATTATATTTCGTTAAACTAGGTAATTTCATCGACAATAACAGTTATTGTTGTGTCATTTTCCTAAAACGGCATTCACAGTTGACGTGCGCGCAGGAAGGATGTTAGAAAACGTAACCGATTTTCTGTTTAACTTCTGGTACGCCACTTAACAGGTCGCCGGCTGTGATGAATATATTAGAAGCTTGAAAGCATGCTGACCGGTATGCTAACTTCAAAAACTAAGGACTCAAAAGATTTTCAAACAATTGCAGCTAACTCTTATCATAAGGGACTAACATTTTCGTTTTGAAAGATGTTTTGATTTCTTCAGCTGTATTCACTTTCCTTTCAATGTCTTTAGATATGACAACCTCGAACGTCAATAAGATATTTGCACTGCGTTTTAGTTGATGTCGTTGATTTTCAAAGATTTGAGCCATTGCTCAAGAGATTTTCAGTCGGATGAGCATTTGAAGGAAAGAATCAATCGACTGCTCCATTGGACAGCTTTCTCATAAGAGTCGCATGAAAATGAGGTTAACGGGAACAGCGATGAGCAGTGATCAACAGGAAAGCGTTATCTGATCCCAACTGACGTAATGCAGGCCTTATTCCGAGTGAATGCTCACAGCTAAGAATGTCAACTCCAATCATGTGGATGTATCTCGTGACCGCTTTATTACTTTACTTAGAAATGTCGCCTTGACTCGAAGAATGATGTATAGGGACCGAGTAATGATGAATATTGAGAATGTCCACTGAGCGTATGGGGTTTGTATGGGAATGGCTGGCTACTGTTCCTTTCGGATCAATCTCATTATAGTGTTATTTGGATCCGCTGTACAAGTACAGTCAAAACCGGATAAGTGCAATTCGACCGGGCACGAAAAATTGTTGCACTTATCCGGTTTTTGCACTTATCCGGTTTGCACTTATCCGGTTTTGACTGTATTAGACATGTCTGCCCTTTCACAGACAAAAAAGCATATCTCTAAGGGATTTTAAGGGAGTACCCATGAAGGGACCTTACCCCTATCGCATCTGCTAGGCTTGTGAGAACTTTTGGAAATTTTTATATTCCAAGCATATCCACCCATTTTTTCCCAAACCCAAGATGAGTGCACTAGTCTCTGTCAAACAATTAACAATAAGGCAGCTGAATTATGGGACTACTAAAAAGTAAAATGAATGTCAGCTTAAAGAGATGACCAGTTAACTCTTAATATGAGAATGGCCTTTCCATGTTAAACTACTCGTGTCAACCCTGAGAAAAATACCATGCCTAGTTCCGAGAAGTTATATTGACAGCTTGCAGGATCCGTTTGAAGTGCTACATCTATTTTAGTAATACTTTGATTCTATTGCCGCACTAGCGACACTAACCTCTGAATAAAATGCGTCAATTGGTGCGTGATCGGTGTAGGGGCGTCATCGGCGGTAGGTTAGTCGGTATTGCAATTCACCGACCACTTGTCGCATCGCATTCATTTACGTGTCGCCCATCAGGCAGCACGTGGCACAACCCATCTGCAACTCGTGCCAAACTCCCCTCTATCTCTCTCTCTCTCTCTCTCAACACTAATAATGTACAATTGCCTATCTCTCTCATTTATTCTCCTGCAACGCCACTCAGTTGTGCTCAATGCAGCATATGCGAAAGTTGAGCAAACTACTGGCGCACATATTGGCCCATCGCAAGAATACTGCCTCCGATCTGTCTTTCTTTCGAGTGTGGAAACAGATCCTCTTCACCTTGGCCTTATACTTGGGCAAGAATACTGCCGGGAGTCTAAGGGCAGGAGGGCGGATTTGTGAAATCACCGTTTAGATTGGGAAAGGTGGACAACATGTTTCTGTTAGGGCCAATTAATAGAGAAATATCATTTTGCCTCATGGAAACCGCGCCTTTAACTCCAGTCATTTGGAATACTTTCCTCAGCGTCTGACGTTGAAAGCTAGTTCTAATGACAAAGGACTGAAACGATGAGCCGAAACAGTTAGGTGCAAAAGCATAAGCAGGTATAACTATAATGAGATCTAAACCGTATCAAATGTTCAAGTTTATTCATTTATACCAAAATAAACGTAATCTAGTCAATTCAAACATAGAACAAAGAAATATAGCGAATACTGTTTCGTATTTATTTGAAAGACGAAATTTCTCACAAAAGACATTGACGAACATCAATACACACGTATATATATAATTTCGGCAAAGCATCTTCAGTGCTGTGAACACGACAGAATTTCATGTCGCTGATGCAGCGCCTTGTCGTTCTTGTATGAAGCGCTTCAGCACGAAATATAATCGGAAAATAAACTTGACAATCGTATAAAGCGCGTTAACAAAAACGAGACCATCAAGTGCGATCCATAATGAAAGAGCTCCACCGATTTCGCCTTGAAACTCACTCGATGTCCATTTCACACGTTCATTTGCAACAGGAAAGGTAAATGAATCGATTCGAATTATAAGATTTGCTTGATGGGGCTCAATGAAGTTTAAGAGAAATTTCTGCTCAGTGAAACGAATGTGTTTACAAGGAGGCAGACATTTGGACATACACTCTCTAGATACGTTGTATGTTAATGGCATACAAGTTGTGTATTGATCCACAGAGCAGCGCTTTAGAACACCATCGGTAGTATCTGACAAGCTCAGAGGCGAACAGCTACACCGCTGCCGAATCGCTTGAAATTTGCAATTTCTCTGGCAGTCTTCCTGTGAAATTGAATCGGAACATTTTTGAATGCCATTGAAGACGTTCAATAAATTGTACTCAGCATTGATCGCCAACGCGGTGCTCACGCGTTCGCCTAAATTCGCATGGAATAAAAGCGGTAGCATACTATACGTAGTGACAGTGCTTCCTTCTATGGGCGCCCAGTAATCATCAACCTGTTTCTCAATTTCTGACCAATAATTTTCATCTATGTCAGATTGATCCAGATTAACATTAATTTCGATGTATTCACGAAGTGAATTGAATTCTCTAAACGGTAATCTGTAGCAAATAGTGGTCTCGTCAATGTTAGTTGTCTCACTGATATCAATCTTTCGAAACGAGCCGTTGTCTAGTTGGTGCCGAACTGCGATGTTGTCAACTCTGCGAACTTCGCGACCACATTTTTGCATCAAATCGTTCATGCTCGTATCGGTCGCATCCATATGCATGAGAATGTCTTCGAATAACCGCAACTGCGAGATCAAAATCGACTGGCCATAGTCGAACTCGCGAACTTGTTGATGCCATTCCATGCTCTCGTATTTTTCGCAAAATGCGAGGAAAGAAATGGCAGTACGTAAGAAAGACTTCGACCAGGTCACATTTCCAAGTAATAGACTGTTGCTGTCTGTAATAAACTCATGAAATCTATGAATCGGTTCTTCGGTAGAACTTTCGTCTGCAGGCTGGTTAAGAGGCATATTCACGGAATGAGGCATGCAAATCGTTGGATAGGATATGAAATTTATTGTGTCATTCTTCATCAAATCATATGAAGATTCAGTTTCGGTGACAGACTGACGAATAGTAACTGCGCACATCTGATATGTTAAAAAGATACTAATAAGATAATATATGGCGGTTAGAGTTGTTTTTGTAATCCACTTTACATTTAAAATTTCTGGAACTTTCTGAACTTCCAGGTTGCAGATTTGACAGAGAACTCGTCCCGCAGGTGTGCTAGCAATAGCTCCAATATTCACTTCACTATACGTTCTAATACGAGTCAGTAACTTTTGTGCGATATTCGTGCGGGCGCAAAGGCCCACAAAGAACGAAATCGGGATAACAATAGCAAAATTTGCAACTGTATAAATAGTTAGGCCTAACCACAGACCAAGCATGCCTCCAAGTGCAGCAAGAAATTTACCAGAACTCCATTCATATTGATCTTCGAATGAAATATAAACAAAGTCCTTGACATAAATTCGAATATAGCGAGCTGCTTCATTTGTCTCTTTCAGTGTTACATCGGAAAAGTATTCGTATCGTTCGCATGGGTCAACACATGTTTCTCTACATACACCATCTTGGAGTAGACTAAAGTTCAGACACTGGCCATATTTCGTTAGGGTACACAAATTTTTATCTGAAGTTAGCAGAGTTGGCCAGGTTATTGGTGTGCAATTGCACATTTCCTGAATTAAGTGAATGCGACAGGTAGCAACACAAACGTCTTTTGTGCTTTCTGTGGTACATTCGGGATTTCCGTTCGTTTCCGACATCATTTTGCTGTGTCTTGAAATTCCAATTGACAAATTTAAGTTTTTTTCAGGCCACGTCTTAGTTCCAGTAAGTATTCTACCAGGTTCAGCAGACAACATGGAGACATGTGTCAAGCTAGTACCAAAGGCAAATATGAATTTTCCACCTGAGATGGATGGAACAGTGGACACTTCAACATAATCCAGTGCTCCCGAATGCAATATGGTATCCAAAGGCAATTGAAAGCAAGCCTCATCAGCATTAATATACGTAAACTTTGTATCATTAATGAAAGAAATAGTGGTTGAATCAGCGCCTACAAAATTTACGTTCAAACGAAATAATTTTGCTATTTCACGGCCCAGTTTTAAGCGCATCTTATCAATAGACACATTTAGTCTTCTTAAATTTGGTTCGAAAACATTCTCCATTGCATATATCACGTCATCTATGACTGTCGGATCTGAAACAGAAAATAATGAGCGTTACGAACGCTTCAATCGGTTTTTTTAAATCTGAAAATATTTGTTGAATTGAGTTGAAATTTTTGCTTAAAGAAAAAATACGGAGACGTGTGTATTAAGAAGACGCTCAATTGAATGTAAAGTTCATCTGCTTTTGTAGATTGATATACATCTTAAAATAAGACTTAACATGAGCTCTATAAACTATTATGAATTCGAATGGTGCAATAAATATGTCTAGTAAATGAATCCAATTGCAAATATTGTTATAGTATCTCTGGGACCAATTTCATAAAACTGTTGAGCTGTTGAGAATTGAGAATTGGGGAGTTGAGGCAAGCGCCGATTGATCAGTTTTGCATTTCACCCAATCGGCGCTTGCCTCAACTCCCCAGTTCTCAATTCTCAACAGCTCAACAGTTTTATGAAATTGGCCCCTGGTTGTCATTTTTTTGAATAAGCAACGCCGAAAACAGACATCTATATGCACAAGATGTTTGATATAAAATTTTTATGAGAACTCACTTTCGTCAAGATAAAAAAAATAATTGCAGAATATGTGCCGACTGCTCGAGCATACACTGAGCCAATGTGGTGAAATACCTCCGTATAGTCCAATCTTCTCTCCCCGATCTACAACACCAATATAGCTATAGGCAATCGCATGTAGAGGTGGAGACCACTCTATTTCGTCGAGTAACGTTAATCTGGCCATACTTTCTTGACTGAAATATTGCGTTAAGAAGTCCGTGTAATTCATAGCGGTAGTGTTCCTTATTATATCACTTAAACTTGGCCGTTTTATTCCTATTTCAATAAAACCTGAAGAGAACGGTGAATAATCAATGCACAAAGTTGACTTGGGCAATGTAATTGTTTTGTTATTCATCAGAGTTATGTTAGTATATATAGGATTTTCCGCATATTGATCGTACAATCCGTAGCATAAGTAGGCGGTGTGAATTCCGCCGGCAGTGTACAGCCCTATCCAAAATAACTTTTCAATAAGATAAGTAGCAAATATTGATCGGGATGATGTATTTTCCGTTGTAACACTTTTTTTAATGAATTTTCGTAACTTTTCTAAGCGACTTTTTTCCCCAGTACTCTCTTGAATTTGATCAGTTTCAATGTTGACGACGGCATTTTTTGATGAGATGCATCTACGAATGAGCATGCAGATCGGATCGAAAACGAACTGAAGAAGCATGATGAAGTCGAGGCCGAGGTATAAGCCCAGCGCTCCACCAATAGCGCCAACTATCTCTTCAAATGTCCATTTGGGGATTTCTGTAAAAACGACGTAAAAGGGTAAAACGAAGTTGAGCATTGCTCCTCCTGCCGAATCTTCACTGGAAAGCCTTACAATATCAAATTCATAATTCCATTTTTCGCAGTTCGGAACACACTGCTCTTTGCATTCACTATCTTCGTTGCCCACATACTTCAGACATCTTTGATACTTTTCAAAAGTGCATAATTCATTTGTCTTTTCTTGGTTTCGTGTAGATATTGTCGCGGGCAAGCAGCCGCACATATTTTGAATCAGCTGAATTCGGCATTCATTCAAGCATTCCGTCAATGTGTACTCGTACGAACAGGCCCGCTTTCCATTCTTATTTTCCATGGATTTCTTAACGGTCGGTAGAGAGATACGAATTATGATAACTTGATTGAATTTCAACTCGATGATCTCGGTGCTTTTTTTTGCAGTTGAGAGGTCAGGCGGAGTCCAGTTCCCGCTGAAATCAATTGTCCATGAAGGATTGTGTCCTATGAGTCCTTTTATTTCATCATCAGATAATGAAGCGCTTGTTGATGGTCTAGCTCCAAATTCAATATTGGCAACCGAGAATTTTTGATCGCGCACTTCAAAGCACAGATGATTCGCTCCAATGTATGTTATGTTCTGGCCAGACGATGAGCAGTGCTGCATATCATTTGAACCACTGTCTCTAAGATAAAGAAGGCAGCTTAAACCTTCCCACCAATTCTTCGGACCTCCAAAAGTCTTGAATTTTCCATCAAATGTCGATTTCAACTGATCCACTGTGATATTGAATGTAGCAATGTTAGGCAAAAGGACATTCTTCAACGCAAGCCATTTATCGTCATTTTGATACTCATTATTGTCGAATGGATTTTTGCCCGTTCCATTCAATGATTCGCCCTCATAGATCATTGACAGATATTTCCACACGACGAGGTATGTTTCTTTTGCGAATATCGCTTCGGGATCAATTTTAAAAACGCTATTCTTTGTTGAATTTTCAATGAACATATTTATCGCTTCCGTGTAATTTCCCATACTCTTGGTAGATGCAAAGAGTAAATCGGCATCAGCCTGGGACCTATTTGATAAAACTGCTCAGAATTGAGGAGTAAACTATTTGCGTCTGAATACTGCATTTCCATCATTTCAGTGCTAATTTTAAGATTGACACTAAAAGATGACAATGCAGAATTGAGACTGAATCCTTGAGTTCTCAATGCTTGACTGTTTTATAAAATAGGTCCCTGGATGCAAAGCGTGTAGTCCGGAATACTCATTGTCGTATTCTTCACGCTTTCCATTTGTAAATTCGTTGGTTGGCTCTGATATTCCTTCATCATTTGTAACAATAATACGAAAGTAAGGTAACCCCCCAAAAGATATATCGTGAACCAGAGTGCAATGTTGAGTAGATGTTTAGCGATTTCCGGGTACGTCCACTTTTTTGGTAACAGAAAGCGATTGGTGCTTTTTTGTAGAAATTTGACAAAATCTCGTCTAATTTGCTTCACGCGTATCCACGCACTTGTTTTCTGCTGTGTTGTCGTTTTGCTGAAACGCAAATCATCAATTCACTCTTAATGCTGCAGTCGCTTTCCGTTCTAAGGACACGAGGTTGTCAAGATATGGCTAAGCAAACGTAAGCACACCTTAGGAAACGACTTGCGAGCGACGCATATGCAATAAAAGGAAATGAGTACTCTTCGCGCGCTTTGTAATATCTTTGCTCATTATGCATGGATTTACTTGCGGTACAAAGCAATAAAATTCTTCTCATTTCTTCTGCAAAACCTGTAAATGTCACTTGATTCGGTGCAGAACTTTAAAAGTTATAACAATTTTAAATGACGGATTTAACTTGAACCATCTGCGCGTTTGGGCATTTTTTTCTAAAAGTTAAAAACACACTATTTCCTCCAGAGGTGACTGAATTAAATGATATTAAAAATTTACATAGAAAATAGTTGCAATAATGTCTGTTACAAATTTCAAGTGATTTGGTTTAATGGTTTTCGAATTACATTAACAAAGCTGTGTGTCAGAACATTTTTGTCACCCTGTACAATTTAGAGTCAAACGCTGTTTTGTTGAACAGCTACTCAAAAAATTAAAACCCAGGGTTCATCCGCATAAATTTATTTTCGCCAGTGTATATGGTTAATTACAAACTTGTTCACGTTTCATTTAGTAGCGCTACACTTGCAGTGTCCCCAATTTTCTGAGCCAAAATTACTGAATGTTACGAATAATTATCAATAGATCCTAGGGAAAGCGACATTTGTATATTTCTCCCCACGTGTTATTACTCAAAATAAGCCTTCCGAACAGATCGCTTGTTAAAACAGCTCTGTGTTCTCACTCCGTGTATGAGATCGTGCCTCATGACGCTGAGAGAAGCTATCGTAACTTGCGCGGTGCTAATCCAATTCCAGCTACGCTCTTCTTACTCTCATAAGACATAGTATTCTTTACTGATTGTAAACATAAAGCTGTTAGTGGCCGTTTTATTCGCAGCCACTAATATGGGTATTAACCCGCAGGTATAAACATGTAAGTGACACTTTGCTTACAATTGATTGAAAGGAATTTATAATACTTTAGTGAGTTTCCCTCGAAAATTATGAAAACTCTGAGTGTAGCTTTACCAATCAAAATATGAAGAAGTATATGAGGAACTAGTCAAACATATTTAGAACTGAATTTGTGAAATCTTCTGCTAAAGGTTTGGCAGCTTCTTACGATGACGCTGGAAAGGCCACCATTATAGCTCTATTCGTGCAATTCCATTTAAATATAAATTACGAACAAGTTTAGTGTAGAAAATTTTAATTAAAGTTTTAAGTTAAAAGATTCAGTTTTTCATTTCTCGCAGAACTATCCATTTCGCGCATCAAATTGCAGGCCTATGCTCGTTTCCGAATTCTACTTACCATCTGCAAACTAATTTTATATAGAAACACTGGTTCCAGTCACGTTTTTGAAAAGCTTTTTAGTTTATGTGTGAATTCCACT
Organism: Plectus sambesii; assembly: GCA_002796945.1. Classification (NCBI taxonomy): domain Eukaryota; kingdom Metazoa; phylum Nematoda; class Chromadorea; order Plectida; family Plectidae; genus Plectus; species Plectus sambesii. The sequence continues at coordinate 40,291 of NIUQ01000284.1, forward strand.
TTTCCCGCCATAAAGCATTTTTTAACAAAACTGATAAAGAAATGAGAAGATACTAGGTAATGTTGAAAGTTTATACACGGAACTACAATCGAAATACATGGTTATTTTAGAGCGAAAGAGTGTCCTTTGTTATCTGACAAGGTTTACTTGATCTCAAAAGTGCAATTGCGGTCTGGAGATATTGAACCGGTACCATAATCGTGTCCTAAGTCGTTCTTAAGTTATGCAATGCTTAGGTCCATTAGAGACGTAGCGCTGAGTATCGCTATGAATTACCTAACTTTAGGAAACGGTTATGATACCGGTCCATTTTAAAAACGTTGAGCAATGAGCAGCTGTAATAACCGGCTGTGTATGAACGTCTGAGAACACCTTATATTGCGCGAGCGTTGAAGCTGTCAAACAAATGGAACTTACAGCTGATCTTGGTACATTGTCTTTTTCTTGATACTTGACCAAGCCAAATAGTCTTGATCGTCGGTAAAAGTGAAAGGCGATAAATTTATTCAATGCTGCCTTGCAATAGCAGCTGACCGTATACCAAGGAACCACGGCTGCGCTTTGTTATCTTTATATCCAATGGAGCTCACGCTTGCTTGCTTCACTTGCTTGCTATAACTTTGAGAGAGTAAGTTGGCTCTTCTTAGTTATCTCTCGCTGAACCAGAGTAGTGTTTAGTAGTTTCTGTTATATTGATACCTGACAACATAAAACTGTGAAATAATGGAGATCATTACTGTCGGCATTTATTTCACCAAACGTTTAGGCGCTAATCGTGCTAATATTGTTTATGAAAACTTAAAAAGGCTTACCGTTAGCTTATGAAACGTAAATCGGCTCTAGCGTTGGCTACTGAGAATACTGTAAATGTAGCTATAGCAAACGACACGCGAACAAGTTTCTGAAAAATCATGTATACGATATGCACCAGCTCTTGACTGACTATAAGAAACCTTCCGCTACGAGATCGATAAGTTTTGTGATGTCGCTGGTAATACCGTAAGGTTTACTTTACTTCACAAGCATATTTGTGGCCTGAAGATGTTACATAAGAAGGCAAATTGTAAACGAAATCACCGCCTGTACAAGAACTTTTGGGATAACCTCAAGCGAGCCGTAATGCTGTCTAAACAAGGTACTTACGGTAAATAGCAGCGAATTGTTCTTGTCCTGACACTTGCTTGTTCTTGTCTTGACCACGTCAGAAAGTCTCGATCTATGCTAAAAGCGGACGACAATAACAGATTGCGATGCTGGCTGATCGCTCAACACCAGCTTATTCATTATCGAATGTTCCACGCATTAAAAGGTTTACACCGTCTAAACGTTCATCATTTCCTGCGCTAAATAGATACATTTAGGAATCATTATTCATTTTTGCAAGCAGCTTTTTATAATTACTCAAAATCGCCCACTGACAATTCATTTAAAAATAGGTAAGTCTCTATCAATACTTATCTATTTAAAGCGTGTAATGATGAGCAAATCATAAACCGAGAATGTGTAGTCGAATTCAACGATGCACCGTCTCGAGATATGGGTTACGGTAATTTGATGGAAAATGTTACAGTTAAGTCATTATTTATGAGTAGCAAAATATTTTTCGGCATGTTCTTGAAATACTTTCAATTTGGGATTTCTCGTCGCCATCTCTAACTGCGGAATCCTACTCAAAGCTCTATACTGAAATGAACCATCCTAATTTCTAATTCTAATGTATACGAAATCTTAGCACCCCCATTGTTCGTTTAGCTACAGTATCAAAAGTACAAAAACAGTACCTGCTAGTGAAGACGTGTAGGTGGAACTGGACTAGAACCACGTAAGTCTCGATAATTCCTCAGAGCGCCACAGGACACGGTAACGTTAACCGAGTGACGGAACAAAGCTGTTGATTGCGATTTATAGGCGAGCATTAGTATACCGTTTTGAGCGTAGGTAGAAACATGCAGATGACGCTCGTCCTTCGACTAATCGCGCATCATCCTTCAATGATTTTGATTTAATATGATTGCATTCTCGGCAGATATTAACTCACTGAAGTTATCTCAGCAAATTGCTTTACAATGATATTGCAGTCGATGTTTTGACGATTTTGTGTCTCATCATTCGCAGGAGTAACAAGACAGGTAAATCGCTTACAATTGAACAGATTCGCTGTGTTTGAAGCTGAGCACAGAGTCAGTTACACAGAACCCACGTGAAACCCTAATGAAGCCTGAAAATAGGCAATCAGTGGTACAGAATCTTAATTTGCCACTTCTTTCCCAAAAGCAAGTTCGACAAAAAATATTATGAAACGGAAGAAGTCGGCGCTGTAAAGGGTTGCAAAGTTAATGTTCGTTCCTGAATTATAGCACAATTGATTCCTGAGGCAACATTTGTACTTTTCAAATAGACTGGAAGGCGTCTGTTCGAACGCGCTGACGCATTAGTCTATTTTTGAATATTCATTGCAGTGTTCACTTTCCTTTCAGTGCGTTTTGATATGATAATCTCGAACATCAATAAGATATTTGCGTTGCGTTATAGTTGATACAGTTGATGTTGAAAGATCTGAGCCGTTGCTCAAAAGATTTTCAGTCGGATGAGCATTTGAAGGTAAGAATTAATCGACTGCTCCCTTGAACAGCTTTCTCATAAGATTCACTGAAAATGCGGTTACACGAAACAGCGATGAGCAGTGATCAACAGGAAAGCGTTATGTGATCCCAACTGACGTAATGCAGGCCTTATTCCGAGTGAATGCTCACAGCTGAGAATGTCAACTCCAATCATGTGGATGAATCTCGTGATCACTTTATTGCTTCCTCTGCTTCTAAAGCGTCACCTTAGCTCAAAGAATGATGTATAGGGGCCGAATCATGTGAAACATGGAGAATGCTCAATGAGCGTATGAGATATGGATGGGAATGGCTAGCTACTGTTCCTTTAAGATCAATTTCATCATATTATTATCTTTGTCCACCATGCAAGAAATAAAAATATTTGCCACCCACAGAATTACAAGCGTATCTAATTGGGGAATAGAGGGCATACACACAGAGGGATCTTATACCTATCGTATCCGAGAGATTCGGGAGTACGGTCAATGTGCCACTTAGAGATGCGATTATAGGCGTGTCGGGGCGTGATGTCGATGCTTTGTAATGCATGCACCGACACGATTTCGCGCAGTTTTCGGTCGAGAATTGGTCATCATTGCTATGTGATAAGCGCTTCCATCTTTTTTGACGACGATTGATTTTGAGCAGCTGGAGGATGATGATAATATATAGGGTTGCCCGAAAAACGATAACATTTCTTTTTACGCAAAAATTTTGAGACTTTACGAGCATTATTATTTCAAGTGAATATGGCCATTCTGTGGATGAAAATAGAAGACTAAGCGAAAGGAACAGAGAACGAATTTAGAAAGCTGGACAAGAAAGAAATTCTGAATCCTTGATAAAATGCGTAAATGTGCAATAATTTTCACTGTGACAGTTTAATAGGTACAGTTCCTTTACTTTGAGTTTCGTCCCGATAAAAGATAACGACACAAGTAAGCGAATAGCCGAATTGGCCATTTTTCAGCGCTCAACAAACAAGCAATCGCGCCACGTAGCTTAAAAAGAGTAAGGAAGAGCAAAAAGCAATGCATCACTGACCCAATCAACATGAAGACCAACAAAATCCATTTCTTATATACATCATTATCAAATTCAGCTCATTTGCTTCTACATCAAACATTCATATAAGCACATGAAAAATCGATCAAAGGAGGAATTATTTCGGAGTGCGCGAAGTGATCGTCGACTTGCGCTTGGCTAGTCTGGCGTTACGTTGCTGCAGTCGGACGGCCAAAGGTCGGGTGAACTCTTCGCGGTCCAAGCTCATCACCGAGGCGACCGACTGCGGCAGCACGCTGATGTCGCTGAAATCATCACGGATCAGGAAAGTTTCCATATCATATCAAATATCGTTTATTTAAACCATTTTCACTTCAAATCGGACACTTTACAGATCAAATAAGACATTTTACAAAATAAAACTGGATACTTTCAAAATCATATTGAACAGTTTACTGTATTTATTTATAAAAATAGTGTCCCATTCCAAGTGAAAATGGTATAGATCAGAAATATTATATCCGCGACTTTTCGAATAACAAGTCAAAGTTTTGCATCGAATTAGGCATACTGTCTCAAAGTCCAGGGGACATTTTTCTGTCAATTGGTGCAGGCCAAAATGACGAAGCGACTATTTCCCCTCCTGAAATAGTATTCGAAACGAAAACTTACTCATCCTGCTCGGCTGGGCTGCTAAACATGCCGTTGATTTCTTCATTGTTAACGCCACTACACCCCGGAGTTCCTCGCACACTAAAAATATAAAGAAATATAATTGTCGTTTGCGTCACAGTCATTCGGCCGGTTCCATAATAGTTACCTAAGCTGTTCTTAAGTTATGCATTACTAAGTCCGTTATGAGGAACAGCGCTGAGTATCGCTATGAATTACTTTACTTTAAGAAACGATTATGGAACCGACCCATTGAACAAGCAATAAATCCACGGGTATAATATAGCACTCATTTTCTGTTCCAGATATTTTGTGTATTTACATTTCAAGAAATTCTGTGGGTTTACATTCCAGGAATTTTGTGGATATAAATTTCAGGAACGCGTCACGCGGTGGATACGAATCAGTCAATGGCTGTGATGCAAAGTATAAACAAACAGATGGAGAGGAGTATACCTCGGAGAGTTCTTGGCGAGTTTGGGAGCCGGACTCAATCCGCCCAACGACGACGATGATTGGTTGGCAAACGGCGACGGCGAGGAAGATGAGGCGCTGAAACTTCAAAATTGTCACAAACAATCCTTCAGTGGGTCATTATTATATGCATCGTATTAATCACCCGATAGTCAAACGAACAAGAAGACAAATTCCTATCGTTTGTCCCGCTAAGTCGTAGGAACCGCTTTTTGCTGGTGGGCATGAGCCCGCCCTCTGAATGCGACAATGAATAATCCGATCGGCCGTCGCATGCCTGACACCGGGATGTTGGCAATGTGGAAACTACCGCAGCAAAGCTGCTACCAATTCCCAACCCGCGGAGGGATGAGCACCTTGAACAAGAAGACAAATGAAGTATCAAATTCTACCTTGAATGACCTGCGGCTTCCAAATTGCTGACGCTCTTCGCCTTCGCAAGGGACGATTGCGACAGAGCGCTGACAGCGTAGCCGAGAATGCTCTGCAGCTTTTGAACGCATTCCTGCTGGGTGGCGTTGACGCGGTTGATGACCTCCTCGGCGTTGATGTACAAGTTGGACGCGCCTTCCTTCACCTTCTCCAGGTAATTGTCCGAGCAGATATCTTGCTCCTCCATCTCTTTTATCCACGCGTCTAAGCGGTCGCGGCACGCCTCGGTTAAGCTCTGAAGATCGACGATTAAAATATGTATAAACATACCATTTACACTTCAAAAAAGATTCTTTCCTACTCAAAGAGATCATTTTCTGAGGGATTAGTATAGAAAGCGTTCTTATTAAAGTGGAAGTAGAATATAAATTTATAGAAGTTTAATAGGTTATGAATATAAAGAAGGGAGAAAAAGCTTACGTCATGCAGTGAGTTGAGCAGGTCGACGATTTGCATATTGCCGTTGTAGGCTTGAGACAACAACAAACTGGACGAATCGCGACACTGGCGAGTATGCTCGATGGCGGCGTTGCGCCGTTCGACCATATGCGTCGCGATCTTTAGCAATTGATGACCGTTGTGATGTTCAACACCGCAGTCGGAGCACATGCTGTTCTAAAGAAACGAATTTGTTATCATTCACACCCTTTCCATTCTAATTAGGATACTTTTCCATTCAACGAGGACATTTATTATATTAATTCGACATGAGAAATATCCTATTTCATTTTCAAAATCGCCTTTTAACTGGAAATTGTCCGTATTAAAGTGAAAATGATATATCAGAGCGAAAATATGGCGGCAAATCTGACTAACCGTCTCCATGCCAGAAAATTTGCTGCACGATGCGCAATGCCAAAGCTTTTCAGCCGCGACCTTGCTCTGGCAGGTCTGGCACTGCTTCTGCTTGCTGGCGCAGGCCGTTCCAATCGCTTGGAAGCGATTGACCAGATCTTAAAAGAGAAATTAAAGGCATATATCAATTTGAAAACGTCAGGAACTTGCCTGCGAGCTTGTAATTAGTTGGAAGACCGTTCGGGGGGACTGCCGTCGGCTGCCGGCATTCAGGGCAACTGATCATCGTATGGGCATGCGAGTTGCGACTCAGTCCACCTGAAAACACAAATATATAAATTTAGCTTTCAATCAGACAGTTTCTGAACAAATATGACAGTTTTCAATTCAAGTCGGACACTTTACTAATCAAATTGGAGACGACGTTAAATATTTTGAAAGTAAAATCACTGATTTGGTTTAGGAATGATGTGATTTTTTCCCTAATTTTTCTCATTGCGGTAACCCAACAAGAATTATATATTGGTCTAACCACAAAAAATATTAGCTGCGATTTTGAAGGCATCGAATGCTTTTGCTCTAATAAATGAGCCTTAGCAAAAGGCGGAAACCAAGCGCTATGATGCTCAAAATCGAACTTTCATTGACGAAGAGAAAATTAATAGCATTGAAAAATGGCTTTTTACCGCCAGTGAGTAATTAGACGAACGTAACATGAATGGAAATGTGAGACAAAGCCAGATACTAATAGTTCAAATAATAACGTTCAATCTCCTTCTATAATGACTAATCCAATATAATGATTGCAATTTGCGAGAATAATGGCTTACCACCGAGACCAGTCATCCCCCTCGCTTGCTGGACAAGTTGAGACACACAACTCGCGCATAAAGTATGCCCGCAGAGCAGCTGTTTCGGGTCGCGAAACAGTTCGGCGCACACCGAACATTCCATTGTGTCCGAAAGAGACGTATCCATTCCCGAAAAGCTGCCCGACATGGCTTCTTCCTCGGCGATGTCTAGAAAGATGTTTGATGCTCGAAAATTAAAATAACTTGCACGCCTTATTTGTACTAGTAATTGCTATTTCGTTCTCTATGCAAATCAAGCACAATAGGCAGCAAACTATTGATGCACAGGGCCCAATCCCAATTAAACTTTGAGCAAGGCAAGCTGACAATGTAAGTTGCTTTGTCAGATTTCTTCAAATATATAGAGATTTATGCAAAATTAATATAATGTTGACAAAAAAGCAGTTATCATATGCTTTCTTAGCTTATTTTTCCTCATATACTGCTTCAAGGGTTATAATTGGCGAGAACCCAACATGAAATTTCCTGTGTTTCAGATCTCATTTTTGTGGCAGTTAACAGAACTGTCGCAGCCTGTGCTATGTGATACTTGAATGACAGCATTTTTAGAATGTTCCAGGATATCTAGATAATTTCACACCGCGCTTTGACTTCTAGAGTGTTTATACAGATCCACCTATACAAGCGCACTTCTACAGTGACAAAAAGGCTAATCAATCTATGAGATATTGTTATTTATTGTTCTTCTAATAATCTTATACCGTCACAGATCACTGTGTATACATATGCCAAGACAAATCCTCTCACAATCACTGAGCGAAATAAGAAAATGGATGACCAGTCTGGGGCGACGGCGCGCGGGCCACGGCTGATCAGACGGTTGACAGCAGCGAACTTACTGGTGGTTCAAAATACTCAGCAATAAATAAATGTCAATATAAAGTAAAAATAGCGTTCGATTCCAAATTTAATATTGCGTGTGATAGCGAGTGCTGAATTAGAACTCGAATTGAATCGAATAAGCAAAAAGGAGAAAAAAGGGCCTCCATACTAAAATTGGTGGTAGAGCTGGGGCGATAGCTTGGTAGTATTAAATTATTATCAGGGTATCATTAAAACGAGCGTAAAAAACTGCAGCTGATGTCAGGCGCGGATTTTTAATTAAATTAAGAGAAAAAATTTTAATTAAAAAACTCCGTCGACTGAGTATTAGACATCTCATGACACTTTAGTACAAATCCTGATCAGCCGTGCGGCGGGCGTCTTTGGTTGGAATCTGAAACCAAACGAAAAATAATGTAAACCGACTTACGGTAGTAAAGTCATATCGTCCCGAGACCCAAGAAGAGAAAACATGGTTGAATACTAATAGCAGTTAAGTGTACTTTCTTCAGTTTAATATTTGTCTTTCTCGTAATATGCTTCTCTGTCTAAACTGGCAACAGCACAAATAACCGCCCAATTTTTCTGTGTTATTGTGTTCCCTGAAACCAAAATAAAAGTAATAAGGCAAGTGCCAAATTCGAAATAATCAAATTAACGTTATGAAAGCATTCGCAACTCTCTCATTTACACTGTGGGTACACTGGCGGTCTCTACGTTTCTTCTGTATTTTTAAGAAAGGGTACTCGTCGAAACGCTTTCCCGCTGCTCATATGTCATTGAATGACGTTCATTTCATCATTCTATGATATCTGAGAGCATTACAGCGATTATTCTTGAATTACAATAAAGAAAATATCATCCTAAACATTATAGAGGCCGTGTATTGAACGAAGTTCGGGGACGGTAACGTGGAAGGGAACTCCTTTTTCGAGTTACAGTCCTGGCAGCTTAATGATGATTCACTCTTCTCAACACTGCATATTTCGTGTCACCGTGTCACTGCTAATGGTATTGAATCACTATCAAGCAATGCCGAATACGCCCACGACTTTCATCAAAGTAAAGCGAATGGCCTTGTTGAGCGTCGGCGGTGGCGTTGCTCAACGGAGAGTGCCGAGCAAACATACGCATGAGCTAGCAGCATTGCGTGCCGTGCCTATCTTTGCGTCGTCCCGTGCGTGGCTGACTCGTCTGGCGTACTAACGCTCTATACGCAAACCGCTTCGACTTACGTTGCGTAGTCTCACGATTAAGCTCTCCAAGTGATATTCGTCCAGCTATGGCGCGCGAAGTGTGGACCGCTGGGATGATCATTTTCTTTGCTATTGCGTGTCTGCTTATTGTGACCTGCTTCGTTACCGCCGCATGCTTCGTCCGCATCGACCGGAGGCGATCAAGGATGCTTAAAAGTAAGTCTCGGTGATCTGGTAGTAGTCTGAAGCGCCGCACACCAGCCTCAAGGCCGCGGGTTCAGTTGCTGCCCGAGGGCGTACTCTCACCCAACCAAACTGGTCATACCTCCGTGGAATCTCTCGAGGAATTGGTAGCAGCATCACTAGGGAGTGTAATCGTCCCTATCCAGCCTGGGCAGCTATGGAAATAAATGCTCAACCATCCGTACAGGCTACAGCTGTACGCCCCTCATCCGTAAAGATTGATCCGGGGGACCTTTTTTTCTTTACCTCAGTAATCTGAACAATTTGATGAACCGGTACAAACCATTTCAAGTCTGATGTCATTTGCTATTTCAGCACAATATCCACCGCCTGCGAAGCTTTAACCGCTTTTACTGTCCTACTTTTCTACATTTGCCATTGAGCACACTTTTTCCTTGTGAATGAATAGCAGCTACTGCCAACAATCACAACGAAGCGTGCCAGTGGGTGTTTGATATGATCATTTTTGTGATTCAATTCGTCATAAAAACGTGCCGTTTTCCATTAAACCTTTCGATGTGCTAAATAGAATCGTACACCAGTACATAATACTGCAGTGGAGGTTATAAAACGAAGAAAACTCATTACTCGACGAAGCTAAGCGGTGCGCGCTTACTTTCTTTCATTTTCTGGGATTTTCAATCAAAATTCTATGACATTCAGGCTTCGCGCTTCTAATGATTGTGATTCATAATGCAATTGGCATTGCATTCTCTTTCCGATTGAAATTGATACCGAGAGGAGAACTCGATCTTTCGGCAGTGGCGTTGTTTCGCGACAAGGGCCATATTCTAGTATTGAAGAGTATATTTCTGGTGCAATGTTTTGGGTTGTACAGTGGAATTCATTTATAACGGTCACCGGGAGACCGGCAAGTTTTGACCGGTATAACCGACCTTTTTGTATGGGAAAGTACGCTTTGGGACTGAAAATCTTAACCGGTATAAACAAAATACCGTTATAACCGAAACCGCTATAAACGAATTCCACTGTATTTACGAGACGCAGTACTAATTGTCATTTAAAGATGACATCACTAGTGCACGTGTTTTAAACAACTATTGTAATCAAAACTATAAACTATAAGAGTGGAAGGCGTGGTGATCGATGAACTGTGACGTGTGCGTGAAGATTTGTTCCTAGGATGTAGTAATTGTCTCATTGTTATGCTCCTAAAATTTTAATCACAACAGCTGTGATGAAAAGAGTTTGGAAAATTGCTGCGTTAATACACTCTTTCATCTCTCTTCGTTCATCGTGAGAGAAACTGCAATCTTCACACGAATACACATTTCCCACTCTCAGCTATCGAGACCACCTGTAATTCACAATGATTCTGCATTTATCAGCCGAGCTGTGGTTTTTTGGCAAAGCTAAGCTCAGAATGCTACAGCACTTTTCTAATACAGTAAGCATAAACCATCAACTGATCGATTTGACTACTTATTACAGCTAATTACCATTGCTCGAAAAGTTTACACACGATGCAACCAATATCACAATGCCTGACTCAACAGTTAAGGGCAAGGATGGGTCAGAGTCAGCAATATTGATTTCCTTATTTGTGTTTACTCCCATCCCACCGCCAGCCGTGTTACCTTTTTGCCAACAGGTTTGTTATCGCCGACACAGTGATCACTGATCCTTCTGTGGTGCTCTCAATAAGTTCATCAGTTCAGTGCGGCTGTAGTTTGTGCGACGTTGCCCCTAGATAAGAGGCAAGTGAAGGCTGATGGTAACAAATCGACTCGGCGTGCGTTTCCTTCTTTGCGCAGTCATAAGTTGTCCTCGTGGTTAGCTCGGCATAGGCAATATTTTATAGCCTAGCTTCTTAAACTCAAAAACGGAAAAGTACTGCTTTAGCGCGTAAGCTTAGCTTTTCGAGTGCTTCAGTTTTCTCCGCAGCGCATCACAGTGCATTTGAGGTATTTAGCGAGCCGCGTCCAAAAAAAGGCAGTAATAACGTCCTCTAATCCGCCCGCAGCAAGTTTAAGTACGGCCCTAGGAATAGTTTTGCGTAATAGCATTATTTTCGAATTCGCGCATCTCCTGACGAATTGCAATTACAGTAGAAATTGGGGTAAGAGCGTTTTCCCTCATTTATTCTTTTTTATCCTAGTTTTACTAAAGTGACTCAAGTAGAACAGCTAGATAGAAGTATTTTTACCCCCATTTTACCGAATTAACTGCAATAATGGTGATCGACAGCTACGCTCTTCGAGAAAACAACACCAATCATCGATTTACGATGCCTCTTCACGACACTATCGCGGACACCTGCTTCACCGTGAAAGAACTGCAAGAGAAGCTGCAGTCCAATTTGAACACGGATGCTCACTTCAAGTCTTGGACTGTCAAGCCGATCGGCGATGGTCAGGGCTTCATGGCAAAGGTCTTGCGCGTCGCCATCGAGTGGAGCAAGGAGGCGGGCGATTTGCCGAAATCTGTCGTCGTCAAAGTCAGTCAATGTATTAAATGATGATTAAGTAATTAGGCAAATTTTTCAAGATTCCCAACGTCGGTAACGCAGGGAAGGCTTGGGAAGATGCGGGGATTGATAGTGCAACGGCGGCGGACACGAATACCAAGGTGGTCACGCAAATGCACGACAACGAATGCAGAGCCTACAACTGGCTATCAACCAAAGGTGAGCCGTGGGACTGCCACTTTGACCTCTTCGATTTAGGGGGAGAATGGTTTTAAACTGTTAGAGGCAGTACATGATTTTTCGAGTGGATTTGGCGACCTTTTTAAAGAGAAAAATCATCATCAATGCGTTCAAAGTTTGGCTCTAATCGGTACTCCTGTGGGAGTAGAACCCCCTCCTCTCCGCCTACCGACCGGTTCCCAGCTCTATTAACTGGAGAGTAATCCATTCCTACTGCCACCATTTTAATGCAAATATGTGTTGTTCATTCATTTGTATTCATCTCTTTCTAGAATCGTCTGTACCTCATCCGCGCCTCTATTACTGTAATGGCGATTTTTCGAATCCGAAAAACCCGCCAGTCATTATCATGGAAGATCTGACCCAGTACCAGCTTGTCAGCCTTTTTACAGGATTTAACCGCGCTCAAGTAAATTTGCTTCAATGTTTTTGAATGTCGGATGTCTTGAATTCAGTTTTATTCTTATCGGGTACAAGAGAGCGTAAAAGCAACGTATCCTGAGGGATGGGATGGTGAGTGAGGATATCCATTTTTCTATGGGAGTCACGCCTTTAGACTTAAATGTAAGTATATAAATATGTATAAACTCGCTACTGTAACACGAAGACAAAAACCGATAGGCAAATACAGTTGAATTTTTGTATTTCTAAAAATCTAGAGCTGTTAGTCAAGGATCTAATCTTACCGCAATGTTGACATAATCCTGGTCAGATTTTTATGCATTACGACAAGAATTGACAACATTCGATCTGAATATACCATTAATTCTTCATGAAATCAGGCAGAACTATTTCATTAGTAGGATCATGCCACCTAAGACATCCTCTAACTTGTGTATAATATGTGGACGAGTTTCGGCTCAGGGCAGCATCTCGACATCACAATTTACACTTCAAACTTTAGCTCAAATTCCCATACGTAGAGAAATATGAGCTTGGCTTTGCGATTTCACCAGTGTGATTATATTGTGACCTTAAAGGTGGGATTCAGGGAACGCCAATGGTTTCGCCCTCGATACGCCGATTGGAGAAAGACTCTAAATATAATCTTCGCTTAACTCCTAGTTCGATCGCTCATTTATTCGATTTTGATCTCTTTGAACCCTGATTTCAATCTCTCAAATCTTCGACTTTGATCTCTTTGAACCCTGATTTTAATCACGCAAATCCTCGAATTTGACCCTCATGAATCCAAGCTACTGTTAGAAATGTTATAGCCGATTTACTCAATATTTTATGCGATTTGCTTTCAGCTGTTCGCAATCACCGATGCGATCGCAACTATCCACATGCGCTCAATTTTGGAGCCAGATGACAAATGGATGTTCGAATTGGGAACGCAAGACCCAGACATGGAAACAAATTTCGTCAATATGATCAATGCCATGGGTGGAATGCTGAAACAGATCCGGCCGGATTTGTTCAGCGCCAACGTTGACAAGATTCTTGGGAACTTCAATTTTTCGGCCTTTCATGAGCAAGTCATCAGCAAAAGTAATAATTGTTATGCTAAAGGGGAACTCTTGATCATCTTTACTTGAAAGAAATATACCGTATATCCTTTTCGGCTACCTATGACAAGCTCTCCAACGGTAATTTAATAACAATATAAAAAGATATATTTCGCAGCCAGCTTGTCATATGCAGCTGAAAGGAATATATGGTTGAATTGAATTCGTTAGGGCTGTAACGGGGACGGGGAATTCGAAATTCCGGGGACGGGGAATTTCGCGGAGGGGACAAATTCAGATTCCGGGGACGGGGACAAATTCAAAATCCGGGGACGGGGAATTTCGGGGACGGGAACAAAATGAAATTCCGGGGATGGGGACAAATTCAGATTCCGGGGACGGGGACAAATTCAAAATCCGGGGACGGGGAATTTCGGGGACGGGAACAAAATGAAATTCCGGGGACGGGGGATTCCCCGTCCCCGTTACAGCCCTAGAATTCTTTCATACCACTTTCGCATGGTTTCGCTTATACCAGTATTTCGCTATACAGTGGAGTTCTTTTATATCGGTTTCGCTTATAATGGTCAAAATACCGGTATAAACGAATTTCACTGTACTAGTGATTTTCGCCGGTCCTCCTAAGTACTGGTACCTTCTATTGTCACTATTAGGGTTGTGACGATGACGGGGAATTGGAAATTCCGGGGACGGGGAATTTTCGGGGACGCCAATTTCGGGGACGGGGACAAAAAAATGCAAAATAAAATAAATTAATATGAGTTAAAATGCATAATAACGAATCGAAATAGTGTAAAATACACTGATCTAATGTTAAAATTAAAAATTATGTTAATTGTGTACGGAAAAATCAGAATTTTAGAGACGGGGAATTTCGGGGACGGGGACGGGGAATTCCCCGGGGACGGGGGATTCCCCGTTCCCGTTACAACCCTAGTCACTAGAATTAGGACACTTTTCAAATCAAACAAGAGGTTTTACAAATCAAGGAGGATACTTTTCCTATAGGCTTCATTTAAAAATACCCTCCTTGATTTATAAAACGCCCTGTTTGGTTTAAAAAGCGCCATTTATTTAAGTGGAAAAGGTATGAACGAATTTCCCTGTACATTCCTTTCAGCCAGATGCGACATGAGTTCCCCTATAAACATAATATGCTGGAACATTGATAGTCACTGATGACGATTGCAGAGATCTTTCCGGTCTTGGCGCACGGCGATCTGTGGTCGACGAACCTGTTGTGGGACGGCGACAAGCTCATGAGCATCATCGACTGGCAGCTCGCGCGCCCGAGCAGTGTGACAGAGGATTTGCTTAGAGTGCTCGTCACTTGCGTGCCAGTCGATGTGCGTCGCGCGATGACATCCGAGCTGCTCGCTCATTACTACGCCAAGTTGACCGAGTTGTTGGCGGTGGAACAGCGCCAAGTACCGTTCTCCTTCGCCGACGTCGAGCGGAGCTACCGCGAGACGTTGCCGGGCACGGCGGCCCAGACCATCTTTGCAGGTTAAAAATACTTATACCTGCGGTCGTTTTACTCGTGTTACTAACTATATCAAATCATCGCAATTCGTCTCGAATGATATTGCCACGTTTTCATGTTCGACTTAAGCTCCAGATATCTAATCAAAGATGTCGAAAAAGCTTTGCTTGAGTCCCATTATCAAAAATTAAAGTAGGGTCAAAGTGAGGGTTTGCCTGCAGTTAACGATGTCAATAGAGCGAAATTTTAGGGTCCTCTAGCTCTAATAGTCTACTAGAAGCATATTTATGGGATTGTTAGAGCCCAACGACTTCAATTACAGCTCTGGTTCACCCCACCCTGCTAAGATTAAGATTTGAACGGCGCATTTCATCTTAAGTTTGACCGACCGACCGCAGGTCTAAGTATGAAACACGATCTTTGCAGCCGGCATGTGGATCAATTCGCCCGTCGTTGACGGACCTGACAAGCCCCAAAGGGTAGAAGAGGTCTTGCAGCGAACCAAGGCGATCCTTGACGACGCCGCCGTTGCATTAGAAGAACAATAAACCGCCAGCGGTAGATGCCATTGATTTCCCTCCTTATATGTCACAGCAGCCGCTGAGTGCACTCATTTGTCGGCTTTCTTGTGTTTCCACGTTCTATGTGCTCAATTTGCATGCATTCATCTAACGTTGTGACATTTTCGATTTTTGTGAATAATAATCTGATTGGTTTCTAGAAAAATATATCAAAAATCAAACAGCCTCGACGCGTACAGAGTGAAAATGAGCGCGAATATACAGAGTCAATTAGCGGACGAAAGCTCCTCATCATACGCCGCATCGTAATAATCGCCATGAGCACTGATAAACGACCGAATCACATGAGCGCAGCAAATACACCGCCGTTCATCATACTTTGTCATCTCTTGCTTTCCACCTCATATCCCCTGCATTCAATTTGTCATCTCCTCATTCAATTATAACGCTACCTTGACATAATTGAATGCAAGGATTACGAAACGGAACGCAATAGCGAAAAATTACACCGCGGTTCATCCATAATTCGTCACTCTCACCTTCCATTTCGTAATCTTTGATTCAGTTCCGTCTTCTCTACATTCAATTTATCATTTTTATTAGAACGTTACTTGGACAAAATGAAATGCAAGGATTACGAAACAGAATGAAGGAGCGACGAATTACATCGTGTTTCATCAGAATTCGTCATCCTTGCTTATTATCTCGTTAACCTTTGATTCAATTCATCATCTCTACATTCAATTGGAACGCTATTTTGCCGAAATAGACAGCAAGGATTGCGAAACCAACTTCAAGGATTACGAAATGGAAGGAAAGAGCGACGAATTATGATGACAGGCGGCGTGCGATACAAAAGAAAATACTTTCATCAGAGAATGGTGCAGCACCGACTCTCCTTGTCAGCTGAACAGCAGCACCAGCAGGACTCGGTCGA